>JANFOE010001159.1:0-285000 GCA_025667525.1 Glebionis coronaria
ATATATATATATATATATATATATATATATATATATATATATATATATATATATATATATATATATATATATATATATATATATATATATATATATATATATATATATATATATATATATATATATATATATATATATATATATATATATATATATATATATATATATATATATATATATATATATATATATATATATATATATATATATATATATATATATATATATATATATATATATATATATATATATATATATATATATATATATATATATATATATATATATATATATATATATATATATATATATATATATATATATATATATATATATATATATATATATATATATATATATATATATATATATATATATATATATATATATATATATATATATATATATATATATATATATATATATATATATATATATATATATATATATATATATATATATATATATATATATATATATATATATATATATATATATATATATATATATATATATATATATATATATATATATATATATATATATATATATATATATATATATATATATATATATATATATATATATATATATATATATATATATATATATATATATATATATATATATATATATATATATATATATATATATATATATATATATATATATATATATATATATATATATATATATATATTATATATATATATATATATATATGTGTATATATATATATATATATATATGTGTATATATATATGTATATATATATATATATATATATATATATATATATATATATATATATATATATATATATATATATATATATATATATATATATATATATATATATATATATATATATATATATATATATATATATATATATATATATATATATATATATATATATATATATATATATATATATATATATATATATATATATATATATATATATAGGGGAGATTTATTTGCAGAACCAAATTAAGTGAAAGAACTTACAGAACCCGTTTAGGACCATTAGATATTAAATCAATGGCTGTTAACCATTATGGCATTCTTGTAAATTAAGCATAAAATATAACTGGACCAAAATTAACATCTAAGGGTATATTTGGTAAAAAAACATAAATAGTACCAGAAACTATATCCCGAAAATTATTATCAATATATTTAACAAAATCAACTTTAAAATCAATTTTTTAAAAAACTTAAATGAGTGTGATTTTAAAAAATCATATCCCAATATTCATGCTACCTACCATCATTATCGTTTTTAATTTATATATAAAAAATAAAAGATGGAACAAACATAGAATATAACGACAGTTGATTTGGGATTAAATTGGGGTTTTCATTGCAATCAGAAACAGTGGCGGGTAAGTTTTTTCCGATGTACTCTTTATTAAAACAACTATTATTGGATGATTACTTGTTTGATTAGTGATAAACATGATAGTTTGAAACAACAAGATTTTTTTTTGATCTAATCAGTGATAAACATTGATGTTTTATTAAAACAACTATTATTGGATGATTACTTGTTTGATTAGTGATAAACATGATTGTTTGAAACAAAAATGACCGGTTTATTGATTACTTATACTTTATGGTTTTGGAAAATTATCTAATTAAATAATCATTTTAGTGAATTGGATTAATTTAGATTACGGATAGGCATTTGACTCGTATGAATATGAAGGCCGCGATTTTTTTTTTGTAAAAACATTTATGTTTTATTGTGGTTTTTTGTTAAATAACCTGTATAATTAATTCTTACATAACCTGGTATCAAATCAATGTCTGATTACCATTATGTGTTGTCAACGACAACCCCGTGTTTGGTAAAACAATTGGTTGGTTAAAAAACATTTATGTTTTTTGAAGTCGTTTGTTAAATAAATCTTCCCCATAATGATAAGTATGAACTTAGATATATCCTTCCTACAGAACTTAGTTTCAAATTTATTAAGTACAAACTTAGTGACAGAGCTTGGTAAAAAACATTAGCTGATTACCATTATGGCATTCTTACCGACATAATTTGGTATAAAACATGTATGTTTGTGTGTGGTCATTTGTTAAATAACATGTTTAGTTGATGTAATGTGAAAATTTATGATATAATTTGTTAAAATTATTTTTTTAAATTGATTATAGTTGTTTTTTTAACTTGAATTTGATAGTTTTAATAATAACATTTATGTTTTTGTGTGTATGTTGCTGTTAGGTTCAAAAAGTAGGCGTTCAATAAAGGGTAAAGAACCTGTGGTCGATGAAAGTATGGATGAGGAAACAATAGATATTACTGAAGAGGGTAGCGATGAAGAGAATATCACTGTTAAAGGCAGGGGCTTTAGCGAGCGTAAAAAACGAGCTTTAAAACGACGCACCCATTTAGTTTTTGAGAAAAAAATCCAAACATGGCTGTTAGTAGTGGTAAAGATATCTCAATTACAAATCATTAGTTGTTTTTAATTTTTAAAAATGAATATATGTATTTATACTATATTGTTTTTATTGTGAACTAGGGAGGCGTAAACATGATCCTACATATGAGGTTGCTAAGGAAGACAGTGATTCGGATTTCAAAAAACCATTAAAAAGGAATAAACGTATCAGCTTAGATGTTTCTACTGACTTAGGTAAGTGTTTATGCTGTCTTACGTTTTTTTCATATCAGTTAAGAGGTTTACATTTAAAACATATCAGGTAAGTGTTTATGCTGAGTTACTGGATTTACATTGTTAAAACTAGTAAAAAGAAATTTTGGATAGTAAGTCATATAATAGTTGCTAAGAACGGGTAAAATAGTTTTTAGGTAGAAAGGGTCAAACTGGTTAACAGGTAAGGTAATAAAAAAATAGTGTCACACATGTTTAAAATCTCTAGCTCCGCCAGCATGAATACCCATAACCCATGTGGACAATGAAACCAATATGCTACTTAAAGGAAAGAAATGTTAGATCTGCATAACAAAATAAAACTGCGAAATAAGATGTTGAAAAGTGTTATAAAAAAACAAATATCTTGAATTCTTCATTGATATTGCTAATGTCCACATTAATTTTTATTTTCCATCGGCGTAAATGCAAGATATAAACCGCCACTTCGAAATGCAGCGGATTAAAAATGATAGCGCTCGTGTGAATTTAACGCCTTGTATGTTTATAATTATTGGGGAGTTTAGTTTACATAACTATGTAAAATAAAATGTAGGTTTAAAATAAAAAGTCAGTATAAACAGTGAGTAAAACATTGTTGTTTGGTAACAAACATATATGTTTTTATATACTGGTTTCACATACTATATTTCAGAAAAACATAGTTTTTTAGTAAGGAACATAGATGTTTGGTAAGAAACATAGTTGTTTGGTAAAAGTTTGAGGAAAACATAGATGTTTTTATATACTGTATTACAGAAACATAGTTGTTTGGTAAGAAACAGTGAGTAAAAACTTCTGTCATTAAATTGTAGGTTGTATCGGCTGTAAAAAACAAAAAGCAGTAGTTGTTAAAAAAGAAACGTCAACATCGACTACAGTTAAGGGGAAAGAAGTAGGAGAGGGACATGCGCACTCATTTAACGTAAGGACAAGCCCAAAACCATTGTACAATGCTATATTGACTATGAAACCTGTTCAGAAAGAATGTTCAGAGCAACTAGGTTTCGGAAAAATGCTTGATTTCAAGGTAGACGGAATACCTACGAGGTTAGGGTACTATGTAGTTGACAAATTTGATTCAGTCAAAGTGGAAATAAGGTTGGTTAACGGGGCTATTAAAATTAGCAAACAAGACATCGCTGATATGCTAGGAATAAAGAACGAGGGCTTGAATATATTGGAACAACCAAAATCAAATGATACAGATATGATAATGAGATGGAGATGACAGTTTGAAGAAGGAAAAGACATAACTCCTAGTGAACTTAAATTTATGATCCGAAAATCTAAATTGGCGGACATGAATTTTAAGTTAAATTTTATTATCATGTTTACTTCATTGTTTGGATGTGTGAAAGGAACCAGAGGACTATGTGATTATTCTGTCCTTGAACATATCACGCCAGAAACGGATATGTCTACAATTAATTGTTGTGATTATTTTTTTAACTGTTTGAAGAGGTTCAGGGAGGGCTGGAATAAAGATGTGAAAACAAGTTATTTTTTAGGGCCGATTACTTTGCTTGTGGTAAGTTTAATATTTATTTTTTGACAAACTGTTTATACTTCTATTATACAGATGTTGATTTCTAACATGTATGTTAACTGGTTATACAGATGTTGTATGTCGATGGAACTATATGTAGCCAATCAAACATCGGACGTCGGAGGCCACCTACTGCATTGTGGACTCACGAGTTGTTAAAATATAGGGAAGCTAAAGAATTACGAAGTGGTGGTTTTGGAAGAGGTAAATTGCAAGGTCCGTTTGTTGAGGAGGATGATGATCCAATGCCCGATGATGAATCAGTAAGATGTAACTTCATTAATGTTTATAAATGTTTAAAATTTAACTTTTTTGTTACAAACATACATGTTTTAGTTAGCCACATATTTAGTCAGCCACATTTTTTTTATTTAAAATAAAGTTGTACTCAGCAACTGTTTGTTGATCAACAACAGTTATTACCAGGCAACAGTTTTTTGTTACAAACATACACGTTTTAATCAATAACATATTTAATCAACCATATACTGTTATTACCAGCCAACATTTTACCAGCAACTGTTATTACCAACAACTGTGACAAACATACACGTTTTAACAACAACTATTACTACTAGCCAACGTTTTAATCAGCACCAATTTTTTGATTTGAACAAATATGTTGCAGGGGTTCGTTTGGAAGCTTAACAAATATGTTGCTGGAATAAGTAATGAAAGGCTTGGTTTGAGAAGACTTTTAAGGTGGCACCGAGTATGTTTCCAAACAACCTGATGATAAAAGACGCGTATAGTAGTTATTTGGAAAGTCTGATTGTGAAGGCGGCAGAGAATGAGCAACAAAAGAATAATATGGTCGTTACTGGAGAAGCTGTGTTAGGGGGGACCACAACAAAATCCGTTGATAATACTGTCAACACGTCTAAATTGCCTGCTCTAAATACTGGTAAGATATTAAGTTTTTCGTATATATTACCCGATGGGGCATGGCCTACTTGCAGTTTAGGCAATCTTTTTTTTGGTAATGGGTTACCCCGGTAAATATATTAACCAAAAAAGCGTTTAAGTACAAAGGAATGTGGCTGAGATACCACATTAACCTCAAGCTACATGCAGCTTGTTAACAAGGACCATGAAACATCAAAAGCCCTAACCAAATCTAGAAGACAAAAGTAAACTAGATAAAAACCAAGATGTGAACATGAAACCGCACACACTCTTCAACATCCAACACCACCATGAGAGGAGCAGGAAGAATCCAAATGAGTCTTCCTCCTTAAAAAACCTTACCAAAGAAAACCTAGTGGGAAAAACCTTGGTCAAGGAAAAAAGAGTACAACACTCACCCGGCACACCTATCATGGAACAATTCTTGAGCTCGGAACCCTCCATTTGTCAAGCAGCAAACTTGACCTGGTAGATAATTTCTTGAAACGGAAAGAAATCAACTTCAAACGAATAGTATCACATAGAATCTGAAATAGCTGATCAACAGACATCCGCTTCTTCTTGAATAGTCTTGAATTACGTTCCATCCAAATAAAATAAACAGTAGCAGCCAACACAAGACGAGCAAGAATGCTAACACATGATTTCCCATTCGAAATTGGAATAACATGAGCTAATATATCATCAATACGAGGGGGAACAGTATCCATACCACACAAGGTACGAACCTTAGACCAAACCTGCATAGAATAAAAACATTCAAAGAAAAGATGGTCATGGGAGTCCTGCACCAAACTACACAAAGGACATCGAAGAAGGCTTAAATCCACCAACATGCCAACATCCCATTGCTTAAGCCTATCCTGCGTCTTCAATTTCCTTCTAACCACCAGCCACAAATTAATAGAGTGACGAGGAATACAATGAGAAAACCAGACAGCTTTATACCAATTAACTTCCATAGCTCGATCACGTATGGAATCCCAAGCTAACGCCACAGAAAACGGCCGAGAAATACCACTAATATCCCTCTAGAGCAACTCATCATCTTTGTCATCATTAATAATAGGCACAGGTATAGAAACAATATTCGGAAATCTAGTATTCCAATCCTGCGGCCACTGCCAAGCACCATTAACTATAAGATCCCTCACCTTATTAGATAAAGAGAACCTCGATCTATTGATATTACGTACCGTGAGGGTGTTGCAGTTTAGACAATCCCAAGAGCCTATTTGTATGAAGGAGAAAATTCTGACACACCTGGTATATACGAAGGTTTCGGACCTCAAACACAAATAGAAATCTTCAAAGCAACAAATTTGGTGGTTGAAGCATCTGAAAAAAGGAAAAATCTGTCAGAAATAGGAATTTCCAAATTCAGTTTGGATGTTGGAGAAGCTAGTGGGTCTTTGGGTGTTGGGGAGGCTAGTGGGGTCGGAAAAGTTCAAGAACCGATACCTGTAGTTCCATTAAGTGTGCGTAAACCCGACAAAGCAGGTGGTGGTTTGATTATAACGCGTGAGCAACGAGAGAGTATAAAATCGGCGAATGCAAAGTCACCATATGTTACACGCATTCTTAATGCTACTATGGATGATAAAAAATCGACTTTGTTGTAGAAAAGTTCTTGGTAGATAAAAAGTACAACACTGGAAGGTAAATTTGATAAATTTATGCATTTTGTATTATAACCGAATGATATATGTTTTTATAAACAAACATCATGTTTTTTTTTGCATGGGAAATGTGTTTGAAACGTCAACTGGTCTAAAATTGAGTAGATGGAAGATTAAGACATTAGTGAGTGGGGAACATGTTGATACCACAGTTTTGGATGCTTGGAGTGCGTACCTTAATTTGCTGGAAAAATTAAAATCCCCGGATTCATTTTCACGTTTTTTCTACCCGATCTTACATGTGGTAAACTCATTAAGTTATTAAAATGGTATTGAATGTTTTTTTTAATTGTAGAATCTTAAAAGTATAAATGTTTGCAGGATAAGAAGGCGTTCATGGACATGAAAAAGGCTGTCGAGTATATTAACAAATTCCTGGTGAATGTTGAAGACATGTATGCTACAGTTGGAAAAAATCTGTTGCGGCCGACATTGACCTGGTAAGTCTTATAATCAATCGGGTTGATGTCATTATGAATTAAGTATGTAAGATATGTGTTTTTATTATGATTCAAATGTTTTTTGCTTAACCACTTCATTTAATAATATTTTTATTTTTTATTTAAATTAAAAATAAAAAACAATAATCTTATTATATGAAATGGAAACATAATTGTTTAGACAGAAACATACATGTTATGTGTAAAAATAAACGGCGTAAAAGCATTTACTGGTAATATTGAATACCAGGTTTAGTACTTAAAGATTACTGATTGAAAAAACGACATGCTGCAGGTATTTGTTCCAGTTGCTAACAGTAATCGTAGATTCGTTGTATGTTTTAATATGAGCAACATAGCTGTGAGTACATGGACAATGCGCGAGAAGTAACTGATACTCACAAACGTTTGCGTTTGCCATTAATCCCATACATGACTATAGCAGCAAAACTGGTAAGTATTTTATATAATGATTTTCATTATTTAGTAAATATTTTTTTTTGTATTGTTAGATTATGATCGTTGTTTTTTTTAAACATGTAGCAACAAAACTTTTCAAAGTATATTGTCAATATAAATCCAAAAAAAGCAAAAGACATTATGCTTGCTAAGATAGACCGATAGGACTTCAATTGGCAAATAGATGAAAGACCAAAGGATAGTGGAGTGGTTATGATGCGCCACATGGAAGCTTATATGGGTAGGAGTATGGGTAGGTGGTTTTCTGGAATTGAAGATCCAGGCGAGAGACAGGATGAGCAGATGAAACGTTTCAGAAGAAAATATGTTGTCTTACTCCTACATGCAGACTGCAACGTTAACAAGGAACATGTACTTGCAGAAATCGAAATATCAAAAAGCTTTTAGCAACTATGGTATTTTTAAGATAGTAACTTTGTTTTGGTGTGAATCTATGTTTTATTTGGAAAAAACTATTGTTAATGTTTTTGTTATCCTTTGGTAATAACAATATAATGACTTACTGCTCTTTTATTTTCACAAACCATTTATGTGTATAATGACTTCCTGTTCTTTTATTTTCACACACCATGTTGTTATCGTGGGTGTATAATATGTTGTATGTTTATACAGGAAAACATGTATGGTTAATGCATATAGGAAAACATGTATACAGGAAAACATTTATGTTTATACAACACACATTTATGTTTTGTTAATAAAAGTGGTAAAACTATGTTTTTGTTAAAAGGAAAAAATAATACAGCTTTAAGAATAAATTGCTCATATAGTTGGCATGTTTATTAGATTTTGTCTTTCAAAAAGTTAGTAAAAAAAGTTACTACAACTAAAAATAACAAAAGTGCAGTTCACAGATGGCGATTAAAACATGTATGTTTATTAAAATTAAAACATGTATGTTAATTAAAATTAAAACATATATGTATAGACATAAACATATATGTTCTGTCTAAACATATATGTTTTAAAAACAGAAAACATACATGTTTAGACAGAGAAACATACATGTTTATAAAGAAATATACATGTTTAAACTAAAACATACATGTTTAGATAAAAGAAAACATACATATTTAGACTAAAACATATATGTTTAGTCTAAAACATACATGTTTAGACTAAAACATACATGTTTACACTAAAACATACATGGTTTTGTTTATCTAGAATTCTAAATAATTATACAATAAGGAAAACATACATATTTCATTTAGTAAAATAAAAACAAAACCATTTATTTAAAGTGAAATTCATAACAGAAATAAGTTATCCTATGAAAAAAATCCAACATAGTAAAAAAGTGTAAACATATAAGAACATTATTGAAAAAGTAAAAAATAAACTGGAAAACTACTCGTAGTCCTTGTCTTCATCGTCTTCGCTATCTTCCTCGTCGTCCGTTTCGTCTTCATTTTCTTCTTCCATTGCCTCTCCTGCAAAAGCGTCTTCTTCAGCAGTATTTTCCTCCTCTTCAATGTTGTCCTCATCTTCGTCGAATAGTTGTTGCCTGGAAGTGCTTTGTTTGTTGTTGCATGTTACTTTGGTGTGACCGGGTTGACCAAAAAAGCCACAAGCTTTTTTGCATCCGCATATATTGTGACCTAATATACCACAATTCTGACATGTACGACGCTTAAAAGGGACTTTTTTGTTAGTCTTTGCCTTCTTAAATGCTTTACCCTTTTCAGCAGCACCTTTGAACCTTCGATGACCCTTATTAGGACATTTTTCTTGCGGATTTAGTACATCAAGTACTGTTGGGGCTTTAACACCCAAAATTTCCTCATACAATGCATCCTTGTTTTGGGGGAGATTTTGTGGTGGAGAATCTTCTTAAATCTCTTTCTTCAAATCCTTTAGCTTTGTAAGTAAAACCACCAGCTTGTCGGTATCGATTCGTATAAGATTTATACAATCCTTAATGGTAGAATATATATCAGATGCTAACCTTTCGCCTTCTTCAATATATGGACCATACATGTGTTTCTTATCGCTTTCGACAGTTTCTCATGTTTTTGTCAGTTTTCTTTACGTTTCTTCATTTTTCATGTTTTTGCCATTTTTTAAATGTTTTTGTGAGTTTTTTATGTGTTGTTTATGTTTTCGTCAATATGTGTACGTTTGCGTCAGCATATTTACGTTTTCCTCAGTGTTTTTAATTTTTTTCTTCGATTTAGTCAGTTTTCCTCAGTATTTTACGTTTTCATCAAAATTTTATGTTTTCGTCAGTATTTTACATTTCCGTCAAATATTTTACGCTTACGCAAAAATATCTACGTTTTAGTCCGAATTATTACGTTTTCGTCTGATCTTTTACTTTTTCTTCCGATTTTTTACGTTTTCGTCAGTATTTTTACGTTTTTGTCCAAGTTTTTGCGTTTTTATGATTTTTTTACGATTTATTCAGATTTTTTATGTCTTCATCGATTTTTTACGTTTAAGTAAGGTTTTACGTTTTGTCTGATTTTTTACGTTTTCGTCCGTTACGTTTTAGTCTAATTTTTTACGTTTTCGTCAGCGTTTTTACATTTTTCATCAGTATTTCTACGTTTTCGTCTAAAATCTGCAAAAAAATATGAGCAAAACGTAAAAACGCTGATGGTAATGTAAAAAACGAACGAAAACGTAAAAATACAGACAAAAATGATAAAATACTGACGAAAACGTAAAAATATTGATGAAAACGTATAAATACCGAGAAAACGTAAAAATACTGATAAAAACGTAAAATTACTGACGAAAACGTAAAATTACTGATGAAAACATAAAAATGCTGGCGAAAACGTAAAAACACTGACGAAAACGTAAAAACGCTGACGAAATCCTAAAAATCGGCCGAAAACGTAAAAAATTGGGCTAAAACGTAAAAAACCTGATGAAACCCTCATAAATCGGAGGAAAACGTAATAATAATGATGAAAACATAAAGAAAACTTATGAGAACATAAAAAAGCTGATGAAAACGTAAAAGAACTTACGAAAACGTGAAAAAGGAACACGGGAGAAAACAGATGAAAATGTAAAAAACTAGCAAAAACGAGAAAAAAATTGATCATGAAAAAAAAACGATTGAAAATGATTTCGTCTAAACACTGTTCATTTTTTTTTAGAAAATGAAAAATAACATCTAAACAGGTGTTGAATATTTTCAACTCTACTCTAGAAAAGAAAACTTTTTCCTTCTCTAGAAATTTAGAAGCAGAAAATTATGAAAAGTTTTCCACAGTAAACAACCCCTTTATTTTTTGTTTTTAATTTTTAAAATATTTATATTAGTTTTCTTTTTAAGTTCAAACATTTTTATTTTCTAAAGTTTGGATTAATTTTTGCAGCTAAATAATTATCCGAGCATAAAGGTTTAGACATGTAAAAATTGCCATAGAATAACAAAAATTAAATACAAAACTTGCGTCAGATAAAAATATATTTAAAGACCCAAAATAACAACTGCTACTATTAAACTTGCGTCATTCCAGTATAGAAAAATAACATAACGCTATTTTTGTGAAATTTGGTATTCTTTTTAAGGTTTATCCGAGTGTAAAGGTTTTTGTTTTCATTAATGCGTGTTTATGAGGTTTAGACATGAATTTTTTTATTAATTTTCTAAATATAAATTTTTTAAGTTCTGATTAAATTTAAAATCCTTTAAAAATATCTATTTTTAATATAAATGTAAGAATCATAATATAGCAATATATCAAGTTACGATTTCACCACGGGTTAACCCGATCAAGTTACTGGGTAACGAGATCGATCATTGGGTCAACGCGGTCGAGTCATCGGTTCACGGGTTCATCGTCAATGGTTCCTCCATATTAAGAAAAAAATCCCGCCCGTTGACCACAAATAAACGTTACTTAAGCGTAAACTATAACTAAAAATATACTAAAAATTAAATTGGAAATTAAAGAAACTAAAAACGCACAACAAAAAACCCTCCGAAACAAGAAAAAAAGCGACCCCGCCCGTTAGGCGGGTTACGACGCTAGTATATATACATATGTATATATATATATATATATATATATATATATATATATATATATATATATATATATATATATATATATATATATATATATGTATATATATATATATATATATGTATATATATATATATATACATATATATATATATATATATATATATATATATATATATATATATATATATATATATATATATATATATATATATATATATATATATATATATATATATATATATATATATATATATATATATATATATATATATATATATATATATATATATATATATATATATATATATATATATATATATATATATATATATATATATATATATATATATATATATATATATATATATATATATATATATATATATATATATATATATATATATATATATATATATATATATATATATATATATATATATATATATATATATATATATATATATATATATATATATATATATATATATATATATATATATATATATATAGGCTTCGGTTCCATTAAGAAGGTTTTTATTTTGAGAAATTTGAGAAATCTTCGTTTGAGCCATTGATTCGAAAATTATTCATTGATTCACTAGTTAACATCATTTAACAGTTAATCAAAACTATAAATCATAAGTTTGATTCACAAATCTTTGTAAAAAATCATGTTTTGAAATGATTCGGTAAATTTGTGTAGAAAATTTTACAAATATCGCAAAATTGAGAGTTTTTTAACGTTGATTCAAATTATTTTTGACTCAGTTTGTATTATTATCATATTAAAATGAATCAACACTTAAAAAACTTGAATCAAAGTTAACAAACTATGATTTTTGAAAAACCTTCTCAATTGAGAATTTTTTTTCCTTCTCAATCGATCCAAATTATATATATATATATATATATATATATATATATATATATATATATATATATATATATATATATATATATATATATATATATATATATATATATATATATATATATATATATATATATATATATATATATATATATATATATATATATATATATATATATATATATATATATATATATATATATATATATATATATATATATATATATATATATATATATATATATATATATATATATATATATATATATATATATATATATATATATATATATATATATATATATATATATAGGGAAGAGTTAAAATAAAAAGGGGTTTTTTCATGAGAAGGGTAAGAAGGCTTTTTAACCATTGATAAAAAGATTAATGGTTGAGATTAAATCAAAATTTAATTTAGTGTAAAAGGGTAAAAATGTCATTTTGTTTAAATAACATAAACAAACACCCCGAAAGTTATTCTCTGATAACTAACTCACCCACCCACTCCACCTTCAATTATTATCTTCTCCATAAACATCTGATAAACACACCTTCCCCTAAAACCTTCGATCATCAATCATTCCGTTCCTATCATCAATCTCTTCTAATCATCATTCCCTTCTGATCATCAATCATTCCCTTCCGATCACTCCAAAAACTCCTAAATCTTCCGATTAACTATCTAACTCATTCACAAACAATGAAAACTTTAAATCAATAAAAAATGAGGAAGAAAAGCATTGGTAAGTTAACTAGCCCCTAATTTTTATAGTATTTTCATATAATTTTTTATTTTTGCATAATTTTGTATAAACTTTAACAGGAAAAAGAAAAAGTGGGAGGAGGTTTTCAATACATATATCATTGTCAGTTAATGAAGAACAATTAGCTAATAAGCGCTCAAAAAAAATCCATGATCGTCCATCAAAAAATAAAGGTATCGATGTGTATCAGCATTTATTTATATGATTTTGTGCATTTATTATACATATAATCGTTGTTGAAATAAGTATAAATGTGCATTGATATAAGTATAAATGATTTTGTGCATTAATATAAGTATAATATTTGTTGAAATGAGTATAATTGTGCATTGATATAAGTATAAATGTGAATTGTGTCTCTAATTATGTTTTGCTGGATATTTGCATTAATATAAGTATAGATGTGTATCAAATCAGTTTTGTGCATTGATTTTAGATATAGATGTGCATTAGATTGATATATTGTTTATT
The DNA here is from genome assembly GCA_025667525.1 of Glebionis coronaria. Classification (NCBI taxonomy): domain Eukaryota; kingdom Viridiplantae; phylum Streptophyta; class Magnoliopsida; order Asterales; family Asteraceae; genus Glebionis; species Glebionis coronaria. Next base: position 13,822 of record JANFOE010001159.1, read on the forward strand.
TATATGTGAATTGTTTTTGAATTAGATAAGGATTGGTTGTTTGTAGGAATTTAGGCTAAGTTATTAGTTTGCCTGAATCCCTAAGAAAAATTATGCTAGTTTAAACGGAACAGTTTCCGGTTCAACAGTCACAGGTACTTTAGCAGTTTCCATAACTTGTAAATGAAATGAAAATAATTAAGACCGTTAGTGGTGAGTGTGTGCGTTTGTGAATTGTGATTATCGTTAGTGGTGAGTGTGTGCGTTAGTGGTGAGTGTGTGCGTTTGTGAATTGTGATTATCGGTCGTGAATTATGATTACCGGACATGATACCAACCTACCATTCTTGCAAACTCAATGATGTTATACCATATCTTACCGACATTGTTTTAATCAAATTCCATATCTGACTATCTGTCATACAATTAAGTTATACCATATCCCACATAATTTTGTTTGAAAATAGATGATCCTAGTGCAAGTAGGCATTTCAGGGGGTAAGTTAGAGATATCTTTATGCAGAATATTTCTATCGAGTTTAGCGAGATGAGTGTTTTCATGACAAAACCAGTGACCAAATACAAGAAATGGCTGAAAAGGTCATACATAATATAAATCTAGTGGACTCTCATAGCTACAATTACTACCTACATTAGGCACTGAGATAAGAAATGGTGCTAACATTAGATAAATCATTAGCTAAAAGTGGGGCTAGTCTATGTTCGTAATGCTTAGCTTCATGTTATTGCTCAAGAAGCATACTCCAACAGCCATATATGTAAATACATTCAAATATATTTTAAATGTGACTATCCTTTTGTGAATTCTGTTTACGTGATATTATTACAAGGTTCAATTAACTTAAGGAAAGGAAAGGAAAAGGTGGCACGTATAAATCTAGAATTCTTTATAACTGGAAGAGGGAAAATACCTCTAGTTTCATTTGGCGCTCGAGAAGCTTGCCTTTTGCTTCTAGAGCTATAGCTGCTGTATCCTATACAATCAATATTAAAACAGGGTTACAGAAATGAGTCATTATATCTAATGTAATAACAGATTTCAGTTTGTTTATTTTAAGTTACCCCAGTCCCGGTCTTTCGATATTTGGCCTTGATTTCATTAGTTGTTCTACTTTTTGGTTCTGCAGTGACAGAACCACCTTCAAATAATCTGTCTCTCTCTGCTTTCTCATTTACATGAAGCAATAGAAATGCTTAGTCTATGCAAAATTCACAATTTTTCTGTGATAACTTCAGAAAGTGTAACATACTTTTCTCAGGCTGGCAGGCTGGCTCGATTCAGAGATGGTGACTCAGGCTGTATTTTTGAATTACTCTTTCTTTTTCGCATTTCTGATATACCAAAATATCAGTAAACATAGTTTATTAAACTTTTTAGCTTCGTGAATCATTTGAGATTGCTATCGTCTAAACTCTTAAGATTGGATTTACAACCAAAAGTGTTATGAATTGAATATTAATGTTCTTGGTTTCGCCTGGCATGTTTGTGTTCGTCTTGTTAGGTTATAGTTAATCAGAGCAATTGTTTAGACTGACCACGTACTTAGAATATATGCAGATGCTTGTTTTAACTTTTAACTGAATTTTTATGGCAATGAAATCTTCGGAGTATAATGAAGTAAGATATGTTAAAGTTTCATTAGACCAATTAACAACGCAATCATAAGTACTAAAATGTTTCAACTTTTAAGAAGATGATCAGTATTCGGTTGCAAAATGTTTGTAGCTATTTCTTTTTTCCATAGCTTTCAAATTTTCAGCTATGTTAATTATTAGGATAAAAGCCTCGGTTTCCATACAAAATAATGTTTTTGCTTAAGCTAGTTTACAAGCTGTCTTTTGATCAAGATTTGTAGATCACTTTGAGTTATTTTTAGCGAGCGGAAGCCGTTTAATAGATCACATAGACTTCATTTACTCAAATTGAACTCGTTTAATTTGTCAAGAAGCAAAATTAGGTTTGTTTTGACTAGTAATTTCATTCAGTTTGACTAGTCATTAGCTTAGCACTCAGCTAACCGAACAATGTATGTTTGTACACTTAGCTAGTTGCAGTTTGCTAGTAACACTATTTATCTAATGATTCATAGTCAACAGTTACAACACGCTCATTCTGGTTAACAAGTATTTGTGCATTATTTATGAAAATTTGTACGTTAGATTTTTATACATTTGATTGAACTAAAAATATATGAGTTTTGGTAGTAATTTAGAACTAAATGCAAATTAGCTTAGGACTAAAAACAAATGTGCACTAGATAGTTATAAATTAATTGCATAAAATCAGCGCGTGATCTCAGTTTGCAAATGTTTTGTGCATTAATCTTGGGTGAAATTTGACGTTCTTAGAATACGCGTGTTTGCGCATTAATTTATAGAAAATTGTGCATTAGATTTTGTTGGAATGTAGTCAAATGCGAATCAATTATATATAAGTTTTCCTAAATTTCAAACTTAGATGACGCTGATTTCTTAGGAATATAGACAAGTGTTTGTGTATCAAGATAGGGCTAAATGTTGATCAGATTCATTAACTAAGTGAAATATGCAGAAATTTGCTATCGAGAAAGTGAAAGCGAACAGGAAAGTGAAGAATGTGGAGAAAGTGAAGACACTACCAGCGAAGATGTGCAAGATGTTGAATATTACAAGGAAGATTATATGTATATAGATCCAAATAAGAGAATTCGTACAAGGAATCCACCTACGTCTATGGAGAAAGTTATGAGTGAGCTGACGACAGATGCCCAGATAGAAAGTTTGAAAGAAATTGGCTTTCATATGTTTGCTGGTTACAAATTAAAGAAAGTCCCGGCTGTCCTAGCTAAATGGATTTTGGTAAACTATAATCCAAACACATCTATATTAGATGTTGGAGATGTAAAGATGGAAATAACGAGTCAAACAGTTCATGATATCTTTGGATTTCCCATTGGTGGGAGAGAAATAGTGGAGTTAAATCAAGCTAAAAAAACTGACGAAGTGATAGAAGAATGGAGGGTTCAATTCAATGTCGGTAAAGGAGGTACAATTAAACCAAGTACTGTTGCAGATAAGATACTAGAGAATATGGATAACGTAGGACGAATGTTCCAGCTTAACTTCTTAGTTTTGTTTGTAACATAAATGACGGAGATAACAACATGTGGAACGGTGAATCAAAGATTTCTTACTTGCTTAACGGAAGACACTGATATTAAGAAATTTGATTGGTGTGATTATCTTCTAAAATGCTTGAAAAGAACAAGAATTAACTGGAAAGGTGGTTATTACAATGGTCCTTCAACTTTTTTAACAGTAAGTATCTAAGTTTATAATTCATCATGTTTCTTTATATGTATACCATTTTCCCATTAATTTCTGTACAATTGGTTTACAGGTGTTGTATGCTCAAATGATTAAACCAGTGCTTGTGAAGAGATCAACAGGAGCAATAATTACTAAGTGGACATATAGGAAGTTGATTGCATTGGAGAAAGAGACTATAACCTCGCATAAAAAGAAAATTGAAGTGAAAAAGAAAACTGAAAAAGGAAAGATGACGAAGTCACTGATATCTGGGAGAAGTGTTAGTCAATCCCCTAGAGTTGTCAATATTTGTGAGACTTCTGCGAGAAATGGTGTTAGTCAATCTCCTGAAGCAGATCTAAGAATTGCTGAGACTTCTACTCGTATTTCCAAAAATAAGATGGAAGATGTTCAGGTAAATGGTGTTAAAAAAACTAATACTTTTGTGCATATATTTTTATAACAGAACCAAAATAGTATATAATACTTGCTTTTGATGCGTAAACTGAAGTTTAATTTGATGTGTTTGTTTCGTGTGTCATTTGAACAGGTCATTGTACATGGTTTAACAAACAAAATGACGTTGTTTTATGATTATGTGAATGGAATTGATGGTGAACTTGAAAAAGGAATTCAACAACATCCTGGTAATAAAGACATAGAGAATATAATGTTGCTTTGGAAACAAAAGTTCGTTAGAAAAGTAAGGGAAATGAATGACAAAGAACAAGACGTGGAAAATTTTAGAAATATAACAAAAGTCGATAAAGGCAAAAAAGTTATGGAAGACGAGAGTTCCAAAGCAGGGGTAAACGTTAACAAAGACGTGGAAGATTTTGGAAATATAACCGATGCCCAAAAGACTACTATTGCAACAGAAAAACAAAGAGCACTAGGGTTAACCGAATGTATAGAATGGAACAAACATTCAAAAATCACATCCTTAACACCCAACACACTGTCTTCTTTTGATGAACAATTAGATCCTCCTATCAAAGAGCCTTCACCAGTTTTAGGTCTAAAAGACGTTTTACTTACGCCCACATATGCTCCAATTAAAGGTATGTCTACTTTGATCTAATCTTCTTATATTACCTCAAAATTACTCATGACTGAATCGAGATTGTTGAAACATGTAGAACCCAACAAACTGTCTTCTTTTGATGTACAAATGGATCCTCTTGTGAAAGAGCCTTCACTCGTTTTAGGTCCAAATGATGTTTTGCTTACACCCACAGATGCTCCAATTAAAGGTATATCTACTTCGATATAGTCTTTTTATTTTACCTCAAAATTAGTCATAACTGAATCGAGATTGTTGAAAAATGTAGAACCCATCCCGGAAAAAGAACTTTTGACTTTTAGAAGAATTAGTAAGAAGATGAAGTTGCCACCAAAAAATGTAAAAGATCAGGAACTAGTTGAAGCTCCAAAAGTACCCTCATCAGATTTACTTGGATTTGATGCTCCAAGTTTTGATTTGGGTCTCACACCTACTCCTCCCGGTGTATATATTGATGATGTTTCGCTTCAAGGTATGTTATTAAGGTTACAATAAGGAAATAATAGGATGTTGATATGATTTTGAGATTAAAGTATATGACCAAAAAGGGTTCTAAGATACAAATAGAATATGATTTAAGTTCATATAGTCACCACAGTCCAATTTCCAGGATTCCCACAGTACAAAATAATGCATATAGTCACCACCTTCCAATCATGTTCAAAATAATGCAAATTTATTTATAATATAGTCTCCACAGTCCGATTTCCAGGATTCTCGATGATGCGTTCAAAATAAAGCTGTTTTGTGCATGACAATCAATTTAGATGTGCATCATTTTTTTTAAGTTATTAAAATTGTTTTTATTATCTCATATGTCTGATGTATTTACCATAAATATGCTTTGTGCATTATTTTTCATATGGTGTTGTTTAAAAATGTGGTGATCTCTGATTCGCATGAAGTGTTCAAAACAAATCTGTTTTGTGCATAAAAATCAATTTGAATGTGCATTATTTTTCATAAGATATTAAATTGAACACCAAATACTCCAACTGTTGTTTAGTAAATTGGCCTTATCTCATTTCAATTCAAGATAGTCGAACTCATGCTTAGGAATTTATAGCAAAGTAAGAAAGTAATCTTATATCTGTAGAACCTATCCTGGGAAATGAAGCTCTGCAAAAAAATGAAAAGGATCAAGTGCCAAGTGAAACAACTGTAAGACCTATCCTGGAAAATGAAGCTCTTTCAAAAGATGGAAAAGATAAAGTACCAAATAAAACAAGTCCAATTGCTGCTTTACTAATATCATACGCCATGCCGAGCAGTCGCCAGTCACCCATTCTGTAGAAAGAAAAAGAAAGGAATTTGAGAAAGAAAAAATGTCAAATGAAGTTGTTAAGATTTAACCAAAGAGGATAAGACGAACATTAAAACTGCCCATTAATGTGAAATCTCCTTATATAGAAAGATTTGTGAAATTAGGAGTCTAGTGTTCACAAGAAGAGGATCTATTGTTTGAATACATCTTTCGTCTGTCAAAAGGTGAATGGTGAGGATTTTTATATTTTATTAAACTACATATGATAGTTTTTATCCCAGAAAAAAACTAACATGATTTTATATCCATGATACAGCAAGATTATATTTTCGACAGCAAAAGGATTTGCAGTTAAGAGAGGGGTGATTGAAAGCCTAGATCCAGGAATCACAGTTCATGTTGGAGTTATTAACATTTGGTCACAGGTTTGCAACTATGAAGAAAGACTGAGAAGCCCGAATTCTATGCGTAGGCTTTTCTGTCATGCAGGAATGCTGGTAAGTTTAATCTTAATTATATACCACTTGCAGTAAAATGTCAAGTAAATAGCATTCTTTTTATGCATCAAGGACTAATAAAAATGCATCAGTTTTAATGGTTTGGAAAATTATTACTATGTTTCAAATAAATATACTGAGGTATTGATTTACTTATTTACTTTTCTAGAATGAAAGAATGCTCAGTGAAAAGATCAACATGAAAGTTATTGACTCTTTTGTGAAAGAAATGGAAAGTGTTATGAAGAATGCAAATGTGGATCAGATATCCAACATTGATCTGGTACGAAATTATATAAACTTTTTATATATATTTTGTATATGATATATGTTTTTCTTCTAATCAAAGATATAATCAAATAGGTATTTTTTTCCTGTTCTTATGGGAAAATCTCACTACTATCTCGTCGTCTTTAATTTGAAAACTCCAAAGATAGAAATAATAGACAATAGTAGAAATGGATTGGAAGTTACATTGGAAGACCCATACGGAGTAAGCTTCATGAAGCTGGTATGAATTTGAACGTATTTAGACATGGTATATGCTAAGATTAAATCACTAAGTGCATTAAAAAATATTAATTGAAGTTCATTTATGTTGTTTGCAGAAACAAATTTTTATCGCGTATTTGTCGATTGAAGAACATAGAAGTTTCAACAAAATGAGGAAGGTATATTGTGAACGGGTAGAAATGAGTTGGAGAACAAAAGATTACCATACAGATTGCGGGATCTTTATGATGCGCCATATGGAGACTTATGTGGGATGTGCGAAGAACTGGAAATGTGGATTCAAGAATGAGGGGACCGAACAACAATCACAGATTGAAGACTTGAGGAAGAAGTACCTTGCAAAGATACTCAAAGCATAAATAAACACTGAAAGATCTTCTATAATGAAGGAATTGGCATTTTTCCGCAGACTTGGCACTAAAGATAAGTTTTTGGAGAACAAGTTATCTATGGTCCAAGAGCGTGTTCAGAAAATGTCTTAGTTTTATTGTTTCTTTGTTTCGAAATGTGATTGTATGGAATGGTTATAAAAATGTTGAAAAAATGATGTGCATTTGAAATGCTTATGATATTAGATATTGAAAACTGAATCACCAACGGTATTAGATATTTTTTGTGATTTACATTACTTAATGTTGTTTGTATATTTTTATCGTGTATTAAAATGAGGAAAACTTGAAAATTGAATCACCAATGGATTAGATAGAGTAATTGGCCTGAGGTGTTGAAATGAAGCTATTTTGTGCATGAGAATCAATTTAAATGTGCATCATTTTGAATTTTAAAAAAATATATTTGTTTTTGTTTCTTTAGTATGCCTAATGTCATTAGCATGAGTATGCTTGGTGCATTACTTTTCAAATGGTCTTGTTAAAATATGTGGCGCTCTATGATTGGCCAAAGGTATTTCAAAGTAAAGTTGTTTTGTGCATTCAAATAATTTAATGTGTGCATCATTTTTCATAAAAAGATATCAAAATGGTTTTAGTTCTCTGATATGCATCATATCTTTAAAATAATATGTTTTGTGCATTAATTTTCACATGATTTGGTTAGAAAGTGTTGGTGTTCTCTCTTATTGGCCTGAAATGTTCAAAATAAATCTGCTTTGTGCATTAAAATCAAACTAAATGTGCATCAATTTTCATATGATACTAAAGTTAAGGTAAATGGACAACAACAGACGATGCAATAAATGTTAAGGAAGGCTGAGCAGCTCCCCAACGTCTGCAAGTTGCAAGTCCAGCAATGCCCGATCCAAGTCCCAAGGATCTAAGCTTTATAATATGCTTTATGCATCTATGTACCTAGCTATCTAATAATAATGCATGCATGAGGAGCTTTTTGGCTCGCAAGTTTCTTGTAATAAAACACACACTCGTGTGCATATGTATGTTTTTCAGCGTACACTACTAATCCGATGGTTTTTATATACATGCTTAGACTTGGAACATGAAACATAGCTTTAACGGTTTCTAAAGTTAAGGTAAATGTGACATAAAAATACAAAATGAAAACACATATTATGACTGCAAAAAAAATAGTTTTGATACATGGAATTGTACAATTTATATACGTATATACTACTAAAAGAATGTAAATAACCCCAACGACAAGTGTACCAATACTGCATGAAAACTAAGCATCAGCCATGTTCCTGTGTACCAATACTTCTACAATGAAAACTAAGCATCAGGCATGTTCCTGTGTACCAATACTACAATAATGAAAACTAAGCATCAGGCATCCTCCTTTTTTGTCCTCGAGTCTTCTTTGGTTCGGGGCAGTTTCGAGAGTCATGATCTGCATTTTCATCACCATAATTGTTACATTTTCTACCTTTTTTAGCAGCAGCAGTCATTGCACGTTCTTTACTTGGTATTATCCTTTTGTTAGATCGATCTCCTTTATTACTACTTCGAAATGGGCAACGGACATTAATTTTTTATTTCCTTGAAACCCCTAAAGCAGATGATATCACTTCACGATCAGACAGTGGTCGTGGATTAGGCAACTCAGCATGAAGTTTTGACTTTAGATAATGTATACGGTCTCGATAAATTGCTAGCTCTTTAAGGTTTGATGCCAATATGTCGATGCAATATTCCACAGAACCAATAATTTCCTTGACAATTAGATCTCTTATACTTCCATCACTATACTTGTCTCTTGCATCAATTCTTTTTAAAGGTGTAACTGCATCTCTTGTCCAACGTCTCAGCACATATTTCTTGGGAAACTTATTAACGCCACAAACCCTTAGAACATAAAAACTGTGTCTACACAACAAACCATACATCTCAAATCTCTGACAACTACAAGTCATTGTTCCATTCAAAGGAGTGAAAAGTACCTGGAATTGAAAAAATACGTAAGACTAAGGAGTTATGGCATAAGTTATAAGACTAAGTTAATAAGCTCATAAATCACGGGGGTGTTTGGATGAACATATACAATACGCTTATGGCATAAGTTGTAGGCTTAAGTTATAAATTAAGGGTGTATTTGGATGAGCATATATTCAATAGGTATATGGAAAACTCAATGAACTCTTTTAGTAAGCCTATTGAATATATGCTCATCCAAACGCCTATATGAAGTTCTTAATAGTTTAACATAACAAATACTACTCATTTCAACAACTAAATAATGATTACATTCGTTGTAATGACCAAGGGTAAAGAATAATACCTCAAACAAACCGTGAGAACTGACTTCTGGTCCTATCTCCTTTATTGAGAATTTCTGTGAACCCTCAATCTCCACCACACTCATCGACATGCACTCAGTGATTGATGCACAAATTTCATCTTGAACATCATAAAAGATTGTCCTAGTGTAAATTTCACGTGCTTCTTTTTCAAGAACATAGTCTGTTAACAAATCAGGTATCATATAACGAGTTTTGTGTTGATTTATTTGATGAATATATCTCTGTACATCCATTGCAGTCTCAAAGTGACTAACAAATTCCACAAGAGTTAGCGTGGTACTATTCAACTGACCAAAGAAGTGATTTTCGCTTTCGGACCAAGACGTTGTGCGCATTAAATCGGACAGTGGCTCGTCCCTGTAGTAAGCTGGTATCCAATTAAACCTTAGTTCAAACATGTCCCTCAGCCAATAATTGGATTGAAGCTCAAAATCATTAATTATCAATTCCCATTTTTGTTCAAACTCAGATGGCTCAATCGAATCAGTCCATACAATATTACATATACGTCTTTTGAATGTCTCATCTTTACAAAGCTCTGGTCCTACCTGTTACAATATTCCGAAGTCTAAATAAGTATACATTAAACAATAATGTAGAAAAAAAATGCACAAAAAACAATGTAAAAATCACTATTAGGTTTTAGTGTAACTAAGCACATAAGTGGTTTTTAACCTAAAGCACAAACAAATCGCATTTCAGCAAACCTTTTCAAGAATCTAATTCACAATTTAACCTAATTAATGTACAAACACTTGTTAACTGACATCACGTGCTTATTATTAAGTATACTTGTTTCTTTTATCAAATAAAACCAATAACTACATTAATAATGCTAACATATTTAATCCCTCGTGGTTATATTAATGCAGAAAACAATGTACAAACCTTGGTAGATAATTTTTCCATTATGTGCCACATACACAATTTGTGCCTTGAATTGCTAAATTCCTTTTCGATAGCTATCTTCATGGACGGATCCTGATCAGTAACCACGACCTTAGGTACATGAACGAATGCCTTCTTAAAAGCCCTTAACAACCATTCATATGATTCCGCAGTCTCATCTGATAGCAAGCCAGCATCAAAAGTTACACTATGATGATGATTATCTATTCTGGTAAACAGAACAAACACCATTTTATACCTACAAAAACAAATTTGAATATAAATTCCATTGCTCTTTTAAATCAAAACTGTTTAATATGTGATTCAAATTTTAGTCAGTATAAAGAAACTAACTTTTTAGAGCAAAAAGTTGCATCAAATGAGATGACATCTGCGAAAGAGAGGTAATTATGTTTTGCAACCTCATCCGCCCAGAACAGGCCTGTAAGTTGTCCCTCCATATTTGTGAAATAGTCGCATGAAAATCCTTTTATATACTCCTGCTTATTCATCAATAGTTCAACTATCCTTTCCGCATCATATTCCCCTATGACCAAATTGATAACCCTTCTAAAATTCTTACAGTCAACTGATGTTGCACCGATTTCATCAAAACCGAAAAACAATTCTTTCATCGTCTTAAAAGCTCTCATCGGACCTATATTGTTATTAGAAACTCGGAATAAAAGCTGCTTTTTTAAAAAAGTCAACTTATGTGAAGATTTTAAAAGGGCGATATCATCCTAATAAACAAAGGGATGGTTGTGCTCTTCTTTAAAAAGATGAACTTCATACTTATTCTCATCTGTCCTCTCTAGGATTACACGGGCTAAACATCCACATCGACATGAAGGTCTCTTTCGTTTTTTCTCTTTGCCTTTTTAATTTCTTCATTTTCAGAAACATCAATCAATGTGTCCATAGGTGCAATCGGCTTAAACCCTTCTTTACTACAAACAAAATACTTGTGCCTCACTTGACCATCTTTTATCTTATATTCAGAAGATTTTTGAACTTCAAAACCACTTAGCTTCGCGTATGTTCTATAGAAATCTAAAGCATCCTCTAACGTGTTAAACGTTTTACCCTTTACGGGTTTCACCGCATCTGGAACATCTGATTTATAAAAATTCTTCCCATCATCTGTCAAATGAACAATACCAACTGTGTTGACCACTCCTTCAGAGGATGATGCACTTCCATTTTCAGGTTCAGAGCATAACAAACTTCCATCTCTTGTTATGTCATTGGGTGGGAGTGTGGAAGCTTTAACTTGACTATTGACATTGAGTGGGGGTGTGGAAGCTAGAAGAGGTGAAGTTTCTGTAGGTGGAAAAGATGGCGATAGGGGTGGCGGTGGTGATATTTGTGGAATTGGTGGCATTGGTGGCGAAGCCTGTTGATTTTGCCTAGATTTCGGATTCTGTGTGGGAGCACATAGAATTGAAAAAGACTGTTTTGAATTCATCATTCCATTTGGAGGGGCTGAATTAGGCGGGATATGTGGATGGTGGCTCTAATGTGGAGGTGGTAGTATTCGTGGAATTGGTGGCGAAACTTGTTGATATTGCCTAGAGCTTGGATTGTGTGTGGGAGCACGTAGAATTAAGAAAGACTGTTTTGAATTCATCATTCCATTTGGATGGGCTGAATTAGACGGTACATGTGGAGGGCGGCTCTGATGTGGAGGTAGTGGTATTCGTAGAAATGGTGGCGAAACTTGTTGATTTTGCCTAGAGTTAGGATTGTGTGTGGGAGTACGCAGAATTAAGAAAGATTGTTTTGAATTCATCATTCCATTTGGAGGGGCTGAATTAGGAGGGACATATGGAGGGCGGCTCTGTTGTGGAGGTGGTGGCATTGGTGGTGAAACTTGTTGATTTTGCCTAGATCTAGGATTCTGTGGGGGAGGATGCAGATTTAAGAAAGACTGTTCCGAAGTCATCATTCCATTTGGTGGTGAAACCTGTTAATTTGATGCACATTTGGTTCTCCAAGCTAAATCAGTTTATCTGCATGTCTCAATTCTTACAGGCAAAGTATGGAAAATATAGACCAACTACATTGCACATCGCATAAATCCATAACTAAGGGCGTTGGGATTGCTTAGTTTTTCATACCTATGCTTATAAGTGGAAGCAGATATGCAACTTAAAAAGGAATAATAAGCAGTTCAAAAATAATGCCTAGACTTGTTAAATTCTTGTTTATCCAAAAGCAGTTACTCCGTAATATGAGGGTAGCCACAAATTTTATCCCAAAATAAGCTGATAAACATTATACCCCAAAAAAAGCAATAAGCAGAATGCGTTTTGGACCGTCGAAAGTCCAAACACTCACTTCATATTGCTTATAAACACTTAACAGATAAGCACGTATATTAAGTAATCTCAGACACCCTCTAAAACTGTATCTACAACTGCTGCAGTTGTTGATGCAGTTTTAGAGGGTGTTTGAGATTACTTAATATACGTGCTTATCTGTAGTTGTAGATACAGTTGAACTGCAGACGTTCAGTACAACATAGTGGGATCACTATTTTTAACTTCTTGTGGTGAGCTAGGGAACGCAAGCTTGCTGAAACGCATAATTTGTTCTTAATATACAATCCCAAACACCCATGTCGCCTAATAGATGCGATACTTTTTTAGTTTATCTCCAAACCAAAATATACAACAAACACATTCGGTCTTTTCTTAAAAAAAAATGTTTTGTAACCATGGTTCTGATGTTTAAGTCCAACTCAAACCGCTTAAACCCATCCTCATGGCCACTTGTGGTTTGTTGCACCAATCGTGGTCAATTCAATCCTTACTTGGCGTATTATCTCGATAATTTGCTTTTTTCCCAAATTCATTAAATCCTAACCATTATTATTATATAAAACACTATAGCAACTACATTTCACATACCGTTAAAATCCATACGGTCAATGTCATAATATATGAGCGTGCTTTAAAATCAGTTTTTATCCACTTTAATTACTATCAAACTTACATGTGGAAACTCTTAGGGTGTGTTTGGGGCAAAGCATTTAAAAACTTACATGTGGCAACTCTTAGGGTGTGTTAATTTGATGCACATTTGGAGCACTTTAATGACATAACAACAGTTGTATCAGTTTTCATAGGAAGTAAGACAAACTTACTGGTTTGCCTAAGTGTGTCTAAATTTCTATAAACTAATACTAATTACTTGCTAACCAAAATCACACGCTTATTTGATCGAATTAAACAAAAATCAAGGTGATATCGGTAAAACGGATTAAAAAAGCATTATTTCATTTAGAAAGTTAAGCATACTTAGAACTCTCCCTAAGTAACAATTTAATGCATATGTGGGACAATTTAATGCACAAAAGCTCAATTTTCATAGAAATTTAGTGTCACAAAGATAACTAATTTTGTACATCAGAATCGATAAGACATAAAAACTTATTTCCAAATTACTCCCATTTGTACATCAAAATCTTATAAATTACACTAACTTGTTCATCATATTCTACTAAACAGATTTTATGTCAATTAATACTAATCTTACACTAACTTGTTCATCATATTACACTAATCTAATTAATTACACTAACTTGTTCATCATATTACACTAATCTTCCTAATAAATTACGCTAACTTGTTCATCATATTACACTAATACTAATCTTACACTAACTTGTTCATCATATTACACTAATAAATTACACTAACTTGTTCATCATATTACACTAATACTAATCTTACACTAACTTGTTCATCATTTGTACATCAGAATGTAATAAATTACACTAACTTGTTCATCATATTACACTACTCTTCCTAAAAAATCCACCACAAATCAGATAATTGAAGCAAAAAACACTAAAAACACATACCTTAAAACCAAATAAACTAATTAGAACTGATGTCAATTTTAATAAAATAATAAATATATACCTTGAAATTGATCTTTATTAATCTGTGAAATTGATCTTAATCGATAGAAAATATGAAAATAACTCAAACTTTATCTTTAATCCACGAAATTGAGCTTCAGATCCACGGAATTGAGCATGAATCGGGCATTTTGTGTACTAACCCATTTTTATGAAGAACAAACCGAAAATAGAAGATTTGTGGATTGGTGTCTGTTAATAATTCCTGTGTTTGTGTGTGTGTTTACTCGGTGTGTGCTCGGTGCCTTGTGTGTGGGTTTTGTTAGGTGTGTGTATGGGGTGGAATTAATGAAAGAGTTTGTTATAGTTGTGTGTGTGGTTTAAATAAAAGTTGGTTAAAAAAAGAACAATTAAAAGACTATTATACCCTTTTAAAGTTAGTTATGATTAGGATGATCTTAACCATTGATTTTAAGATGAAGGGTTAAAAAGCCCTGTTACCCTTCTCATAGAAAAAAACTTTTTATTTGATCTCTTCCCTATATATATATATATATATATATTTGTAGGAACTATTTTAAAATAAAAACAATAAGAACCAGTACAGACCATTGGATGTACAATTATGGATCAAGATTATATGTTATTAAATGTATGGCATATTTGTAATATAAATGAAAGATAATGGCATTGTGACATCTTAGTACCACTGTTTTAAGAAATGTAAATTCATTGTATTTTGACTTTTTCTCCGCTTAGTTCGTTTGAATTAACATAACTCTTTAGCATCTTTTACGCCAGATTCTTTTTGAATCATTTTGTTGGCATCCTACTATATTTACTTTTATGACATGTATGAAACGCAGATACAAATATCGTAAAAGTAAATAATGTGTCACCAAAAAATGTACCTAAAAATTAATGTGTCGCTAAGAATGTGTCATAAAAATTTACCTAACAATAATGTTTCACTAAAAAAGTGTCACTATGAATAATATTACGTAAAAGATTAAACATGTGACAAAATTGTGTTATAGGTAGTATAACTTGGTGTTTCACTAAACATGTGGATAAAATTAAAGTGTCATTAAAAAGTTATCTAAATTGCATAAAATAGTAATGTGTCACTAAATTTTAATGTGTCACAAATAACCTGTCATTAAAAAACTGCGCCAATAATGTAAAAAAAATGTATCTAAAAATTATTGTATCGCTAAAAATGTAACTAAATTGTACAAATGAATAAAATATTCATAGAAACAAAATAATGTTTCACTACTGATGTGTCATAAAAAATATACCCAACAATAATGTGCCACTAGAAATGTATCTAAAAATTAATGTCACTAAAAATTCATAGACAAATTAAGTTGATCGAAGTTTTGGGTTGAACCTGAAGGACATAATCCTACATCTATTTGAGGTTGGGCCACATAAATACAATTTGTTTTTTCCGTAACTCGTTTTCGATACATATGTAAAGTCCATGCACAATGGCACTATATTTTACGTAGTATATATAATCTTGTGTTTTATTATTAACTAATAGGTTGTATATGATAGCCAAGTTGGAATCTTTTACTATAGTACATATTAAGACGAGTGAGAAAGAAATGAAGCAAAATTTAATTTAATGGAAGAGAGATGCGAATCAAAACAATGGTAGTATTAATTTAATGCCCTTATTATTTCATTAATAGTTATACATTTTCTTTTAAATGAATAGTCCACTTGTCAAAATTTGATTGGTTCTCATTGTTTTTATTTTAAGATTGGTTCTTACATGAACGCAAATCTATATATATATATATATATATATATATATATATATATATATATATATATATATATATATATATATATATATATATATATATATATAGAGGGTGGTTATTGTGAGAGCAAACTTAAAATTACAAAAATAAGAACCAAATTATAACCATTGGATCTATTATTTTGTATTAGATGTGATCAAGAATTAATGAATGGCATTTATGTAATTAACAACAATATTATGGTTTTTATGTAACATATTTTATTAAAAAACAGCTATTTGATTTGTTGGTTAGACTTTAATCATAACATTTGATACATTTAATTTATACTATACATTTATACCCATAATTCAAGCTTACATAATTCATATCATACAAAAACTAAGACAATTTGGGGACATCAATTGGAAGGCGTTTATATATACCAGATTCTTTTTACATAACGTCATAGTCACTACCACATTTTTTAAAACATCACCAGTGGCTTTTTGTTCTTTTCTATAAAATGTATTAGTATATATTAAATGATGATAAAAGGATGGTACATTGATTGATTGATATATAACGATTTTTTTTATAAAATGACGTTAATATTTTATTATATACAAATCACTTGATACATTGATGCATTAAAACTATAAGATATGTCGATACATAATGAGATCCATTTTGTACACGACGAATGAGCGATACATTGATGCATGTCGAAGGCTTTTTAAAAATGACGGTAAAATTAAATAACATGATATATCGATACATTAAATGACGGGATACATTGATACATTAAAATGACGAGATAGATTGGTACATCTCCTCGGAAAATAACTTATGCATCGTCTCGGACAAACTGATGTATCGAAGTGCATCATCTTGAAAATCTCATAAATAACCGATGCATCGGGGTACATCATCCTTTTTAAAGAATCTCATAAATCTCGAAAATAATTGATGTATCGAGGTGCATTAACTCGAAAATCTCAAAAATAACAGGTACATCCGGATATATGGCAGATATGTTGAAATAAATAACCAGATATCACATCTTGATTATACGAATACACATACGAACGAGATACTAAACAAGACAGAAATTAATGCAAATAAAGCTTAACTTACCAACTCATTTTCATGTTTCCTCTTTCGTTTTCAACTCATAAAACCAAAGCTTTGTACTAGTTATGATATAAAATTACTTTAAATTAAAACTAAATGAATATTTGAATCAAAAGATGTCATTGGTTAAGAGACCAACAATATCAGATACAAACAAACAAATTTCAAAGTGATCCACTTTTTTGCCCAGTTCTACTCGATGTCGAAACGTAACTCGTTGCATATAAGGTAGGACCTCGCCGTAAAATGCAGCCGCTGTGAAAACGAAACCCATTCTTGTAAATCGCTGATACCCGAAACCAATACCGGATATGTGCAAGTACGCAACTAGTGATACTCGTTTAATGGATGGCGATCTATTTTTTTTGCTCTGTAAATTTTTTATAAAAATAAGTATGGTGGCTGTGATATGATTATGAGAGAGAGAAATGAAGTTGGTAATATAGGGTTAGTAGAAATGAAAATGAAAGATTTCAATAATACCCTTTTATTAAATATATTTAGTTTTCAGTTTTCTTTTTAAATTAAATCTATTTAATTACCACTTGTCTTAATATTATTGGTCATTTAATAGTTCTTATTTTTTTAACTTTAAAAAGTTCTTATTTGAACCAAAATCTATATATATATATATATATATATATAAATATAAATATATATATATATATATATATATATATATATATATATATATATATATATATATATATATATATATATATATATATATATATATATATATATATAAATATAAATATATATATATATATATATATATATATATATATATATATATATATATATATATATATATATATATATATATATATATATATATATATATATATATATATATATATATATATATATATATATATATATATATATATATATATATATATATATATAAATATATATATATATATATATATATATATATATATATATATATATATATAAATATAAATATATATATATATATATATATATATATATATATATATATATATATATATATATATATATATATATATATATATATATATATATATATATATATATATATATATATATATATATATATATATATATATATATATATATATAAATATATATATATATATATATATATATATATATATATATATATATATATATATATATATATCTTAAACCCTTATAAAGGAAGGATATTGGAACAAGCACAACCAATAAAAATGCCACGTAATTTATCATAACAACTTTCCATAAATGACATTTTCCCACCAGTCAATGAAACAACCAACTCATTAATAACATTAAAAAAATAAACAAAAAAAACGTTTAATAAAAAAACAATGTATCCCCACCCCAAAGTTATTCCTTCAGATTTTATAACGCAGCAATAAAAAACACATTCAACGAAAAAAACAATGTATCCCCACCCCAAACGTATTCCATCAGATCCCTAAAGTCTTCCCACCCACAATCACAATGATATCAAAAATTGACACACTCAAATTATTATTCAGTCACATCCGAAACATTATACTCATATACATATCCCAAAATCGTATACCCTACAAATAGTTTATCAATCAAACCAAAATTTACCCAATTCCATATAAAAATATGGAATAACCAAAAATCATGGTCAGGTATTTTTTTTTAATTACGATTGTTATTAACAAAGATACTACTGAAATCAGAGGTAGAGTGATTTTTAAAGGTTTAATGTCGAAAGTATATTTTAATAATAGTTACAGTTGTGTGTTAAATTAAATGTTTGAAAACAATTACGTAATTCTAGAAAGTCTTAATATCAACGCGTAACAACATTGTGATTTGATTTATTTTCAGAATGTTTTAAAAACAAAATCATAAATCTGGAAAGTTTGAATATGAAGGCGTAATAGACTTCCGTGATTTGTGTCCTTTGTGGTGAAAAAAATCATTTATTTAATCAATAACCCATCATTCATGAATACCCAAAATAGTTTAACTTAACTTGCACAGTATATATTCAATGATAGTCCTACTAGGTAAAATCACAGTTTTATTCTTTGGCTATTTCTTATCACAACGCAAAAGTAATACTGTGATGTTTCATTACCAAAATTTTTTTAAGCTTTTCGTAATATAAGAAATTGTATACCAGTAATCTCATTATTTCTATTGTTATTAATTGCAGGAAAAATGAGTCAGGAAATTACACTATTGTCCGTGATTGATTCGATGATGGATGAGATAACAATTTTGGTTCGATGTATTAGCATTTGGAAAATGTTTCCAGCCGTATTACCTAACCAGCCATGGGCTCTGGAAATGATTCTCCAAGACCAACAGGTATGTTATGATCTTTTATAAATAAGTTGTTTGTATCTTATTTAGGTTGTGGATCTAAATTATGTTTATATACACATATATCAGGGTACCCGTATTCAAGGAACTGTCAGGACTAAAGATATAGGAAAGTTTGAACCTTTGCTGAACATGGGCACATGTTACAAAATCAGGAATATGGGGGTTGCTGAAAATGATGGCGAGTTCCCTTTGTTGACCCATGAATACAGGGTCAACTTTTACAGGAATACGATAGTTACAAGAGTAAATCACTTTGACAAGAATGTTTTGGGTTCAAGTTTGAACAATTCAGAAACTTTGGAACAAAGCATTTTGCAAAAAATGACTTTGTAGGTTAGTAGTTGTTTATAAGATTAATTTAACGTGTTTAGGTTTATACTATTGAATTTACATTATGAAACTTGGTTTGATTTACATGTAGATGTTATTGGAACTATCGTGTCCATAACCGATCTTATTCCATTTAGTGGTGGATTTGGTGAAAACAAAAGGCGAAGAACTGTCGTGCTTCAGGATTTTGAGTAATGTTTTTCCCGTATTATTTACAAGAAACTTTGAAATGTGTATTCTGCTTACTTATTAAGTCTAATGAACAAAGGTTTGAAATTGGAATGTTACTTCTTTGACAAATGGGCTGACCGTTTTAACGATGTTGCTGACAACAAGGAGAAAATGGGACATGTTGTTTTAGTCCTTCAGCTGGCAAGGGTGACATATTGGAATGGTATATACTTTTTGTAACCTTATAATAAACTTTTGGGATTTATAACTTTAATCGTTAACGTCTATTAATTTTAATGATACAGAACAACCTTCAATTCGTAATGCTGCTTATGGTACCAATATGTACATCAATAAGGATTTACCAGAAATACATGCTTTCAGAAAAAGGTACAACATACAAATTATAATATACTGAGTTGGTATGTTAGTTGTTCTAGAATAATAAGCTAAATTGGATACAAATGTTTATGTAGGTATCAATCTGGCGATGACTACGATGCGAAGATGCATGCTATTACTCTTTATTCTC
This sequence comes from Glebionis coronaria, assembly GCA_025667525.1. Taxonomy (NCBI): domain Eukaryota; kingdom Viridiplantae; phylum Streptophyta; class Magnoliopsida; order Asterales; family Asteraceae; genus Glebionis; species Glebionis coronaria. Next base: position 34,180 of record JANFOE010001159.1, read on the forward strand.
CTATTAAAAAACAAATCACGCCCGAAGTCTTTTTTGGGGGAGCTATAAAGATGTGTGTTGCAGCGATTTGGGACTCTGAAACAGTAAGTTTTACCTTATTATAACTTGAATGTATATTTTAGTTGTATCTAATTTAAGATTATATATTAATTAGTTTCAAATTTGTTTGCAGAAAGTTGAATGTGTAGTATTTGCTAAAATTCATAAGATTCATTTTGAATTTGGCTGGTCCTTCACTGCATGTAGAAAATGTGGAGAGTCTGCCCATGAAGCCGTGGAACATGAATCCTCAAGAAAAAGTGTGAAAAGCAAGCAAAAGGCCACAAAGTGGGATTGCAAAATTCCGGAACACAAGGGCATGTCTTCTATTATAAACAAGTATGATTTCTTTAACTAACTGATTGACATAATCAAATGTATTTTACATGTAATAGTTTACCAGTATTTTTAGCATCAGACTAACTTTTTATATATGTTAATGAAGGTATAAAGTTATTATACGTGTAACCGATGAGAGCGGATCTGCAAGCCTATTGCTTTATGAGGACCAGATGTTGAAGTTGATTGATACCCCATGTTACAAGCTTATTGAACAATATTCTGGTGAAAAAGAGGACATATTGCCGGCTGAATTGAAAACTATTATCGGAAAAAAGATGTTGTTTAGATTTACATATTCGGCCGAAAACATAAGAAGAAACAACCATGTTTACACGGTGAAGATGATTTCGGATGATGAGGAGATGATTGCAACGTTTAACAAGAATTTTAGTTACAAGGTACTTACTTTACGCACATTTCGATAAACTCATGTTAACAAAATTTGGTTATGTGTTCAATTATCTCTATTCAATTTTCTCTTATTATATTACAGGCCAATGACGATGATGATGTGCTCGAAACACCAATCTCTGCTAATGACAAAGCAAGCACAATGAGTATGTTGGATGCCATTCCATTTAATCTGGAAGTGACTCCTGATGCTGTGAAAACAAAACAAACACATGATCCTGAGCCAGAACAAATGAACAACTCTGATTGTGATCCAGGTAGCAGTGGAAGCCAAAAGCGTATAGTCATTGACCTTGATGACTATTATGAAGATGAGACGCCAAATAAGAAGGCGAAAGCACAATTGGTTGAAGTGAAGCAAGAAAAAGATGATTGACGCATTCCGAACTTTAAATGGCCTTCAAACTATTTACTTTTTGTGTGCTTTTTTATGCAAACTTTCTTTCAGACAATATTTATATTTTCAGAGTGGTTAATTGGTAGAATAATGAATGGTTTGCTTTTTTGGGGGGTTCCCAAAACAAACCAGGCAGCAACTAATGCTAAAAGCACTCATTCATCAAGTGAATCATGAAGATGATACAGCTTACACTATGGGAAAGCCACGGTTATTGCAGTGTAGCATATTGGGTGACACTATGGGAAGACCACGGTTATTTCAGTGAAGCCTATCTATCATCATCAAGCTTTTACTTTAAGTTGTTTATTTTGATGCATCATAGTTTCTAAGATAATGTTTTTTTATTTTCTCCTTTTTTTTGTTTTTAGAGGTTTACAAAAATTTCTTTACTGAATGATAATTGAAGGCTATTTTTTCTGCATATGATACAATGATTCTTTGTAATTTTTGATTGCACACATCTTTATTCCTTACAACTTTTGGAGGTTGATATATTTTAGAAAGATATTTTTTATTATCTGTAAATACCTAAAAGGACAACTTTTTAAATATATAGCCATTCTTTTGGGAACTGGTGTTTTAAAAAAATATTTTAAACTTTGGTCATATTTCATACCAATGATTATGTAAACTTAAAACTTCGAATTTACAAGTAAAAAAAGTTACATAAACTTATAATTTCGAATTTCCAAGTAATATCTTCAATCAAATTATTATGAAAACTTAAAACGCCAACTATTTAAAAAAAAGCCATTTCTGCACAGGTAGTGTTCTAAAAAAATATTACAAACTTGCTTCATATTTTTAAACAGTAATTACAGTAAGACTTTAATTAAAAAAAGATTGCCCAAACAAAATTACGAAATTCCAAGTATAATTTCAACCAAATAAATAAAAACCGTCAAATCAAATTCATGGGTTATGATACCATAAATAAAGATTTTTTTAGCAAATATTTCAATCAAAATATACTCGAATGATTTCCCAATATTAAAACTCAAGAAATTAGAATCATTTAAAAAAGGTAACATATTTTTAATTTTATATCAAAAATATTTATCATAAACACATTAATATTTAGGTATAAATAAGTTTGGTGTTGAACTCCTTATATATACGCTCTGCATAATCTGTATGGGCGTTCATGTCTGAGATGAATAACAAAAAAAAACATGTTGACATTACTATTGGTGGTCTAGAGAAAACGCAATCATCGAAGGCGATACCCTCAACGAGTTTCCATCATACGATCGCATCTAATAGCTTAGATGATGAACTTATGAATGTAAAAAAAATGGTGAGTTTTATTCTATGTTTTTACATATATGTATAATATATGTGCAGATCATCAGAACTGACTTTAAGTTTTCAATAAAATTGCAGGCCATCTTGACATACACAACACAAGAAACACAAAAATGTTCAACCAAATACAAATGATAATGTTTTATCATTCAACAATACGCAGTTCAATCATCTCCTCCATTATCAGCCTATATATGTGCCTATAAGTCCTAGATCTAATCGTATGTTGTCTTATGTTAAAAGATTATATTCCTGTATATGCTGGTTAAACTGTAAGATCTTATAAATAAAACTTTGTAACTTTTTTGGTTATGAAGGTACTACACAACATCATCATGGAGCGTTGTATATAAGGATTTCTAATTCTAGAAATTTATATCAGCAAAAAGTATCATGTGGAAATAATAGTTCTAATATACAACACAATGGAAGTTATATACATTCAGGAACTAACTTAAATCCTTACAAAAGTTCAAGTGATGTCAGCGTACTATCTTCTCCTAATGTGTTTAGAACTCCTTTACGTGACGTCACTACAAGTAATTTCAATCCTTACCTCATATTATACTTGATTCCAGTCATCGGTTACACTGTTGATTTATAAGCTATGTTACCTATTGCAAAAAAGGTACATTGTCAAACATCAATCAAGGAAGTTCATCCACAATTAATGGCAACCCATTATTAACACCAGCAAAGGATGTCACTTTGGGTCAAAATAAAGTACATGATGTACCTGCCAAAAGAGGTCGTGGACGTCCCCGTAAGTATCCTATTTCCATGGACAAGGTAGAACCTTTAAGAAGATCGGGTCGTCCACGTAACAAGCCTGTATACGACGGAAATTCACCAAACATGGAATCACATCTTTCATCTACAACATGTATAAATTAATAAATTTCAAAATACGTGTAAATCAATCAAACCACTTACCCAACATCTAGATTTATAACCAATCTTTTACATATTGCAGATAATCGTTCAAACACTTCAATGCATCAAAATATGATAAACACACCCTTAAGCAGCATTGTTGGATCTTCAAGTCAAAATCTCTCCAGTCATGTAACAGGTATGATGCCAGCCAATGAATATCGTTCTACAAGATCAAGATTCCGAATCAGCAGTCCTGTCCGATTTGACCTTGGTGAGTTACAATATTAACAACCAGTATTTTCATATATAAATCCAATACAAATATGTGATAATAAGTTTACAAAGTTTTATTACAGTACACTCATAACATTCTAAGTAGTATGTTTAAGTTATAAATTTTGTCAATACAAATACAACTGATCAAAGTAAAGACAAAGGCAAATCTGTAGCCGATATATCAAATACTGATTTATCAGAACCAGAAGATGAACACGGCTATATCGAACGTATAACAAGCATATCTAAAGGTATTCATGTGTAATCAGTTTTATTCATTATTTTGAATTTGGAAACATGGCTTATCAGTCAAATCATTCTTGTGGTTAGTAATTATATTTTTTTAAACTTTCTGGTATGTATTTAAAAATAAATTACAATAAAAGACAGCGAAAAAGAATAATTTAATAAATCATAAGTCTCGATAGTCTGAAATAACAAATAAGTTACTACTCATCAGTCATCATGATCAATAGTTGATCCATGATGTGGCACAGTGTGAAAGAAAGCACATTAACATTCGAGCATACCAGATAAGTAATCCAGCACTTAAAACTTTAATCGAGTTGGAAATTTATGTCCAAATGAGTGAATTGTTAATGCTACATTTATGCTTTTCAGGTAATCATTTATCAAAAAACACAAAACCATGTGAATTTAATACTTACACAACCTATAATCTAAGACAGAGATTAGTCTCATGCAAATAACTTAACTCTTTAACTGAAGGCAAACCCATAAGCTTATAACCACAAACAACGCCAAAAGCCTACAATTGACCTCAAATTAGTGCATATACTACTTATCAATACAAAATTCCACGTGAATTTAGTACATGGCTTATTATTTTGAATTTGGAAACATGGCTTATTAGTCAAATCATTCTTGTGGTTAGTAATTATATTTTTTTTAAACTTTTTGAGTTTTATATGTATTTAGATTATGTAGACCATGGAGATCCGGATGTTCAATGTCAAAAATGTGGTGCAATGCTTTGGCTTGCAGAAAGTCAAAGGGGTGCTAATGTTGCTGGTAAGAGTGACTCATTTTCTCTTTGTTGTGGCAAAGGGAAGGTTACACTACCGGTCCAATTGAAGGAACCTCCGTCATTGTTAAGGAAACTGTTGAACGGACAACACAGCAAAAGCACATCATATTTGGCCAATATACGCCGCTATAATTACATGTTTGCTTTTGCTTCCATGGATGGTAACGTGGATCATTCAGTCAATAATGGACGAGCTCCATATTGTTTTAGAATTCAAGGGCAAAACTACCATAGAATTGGGAATTTGGTACCTGAGACTGGCCAAAAACCATCTTTTTCACAACTTTATATTTATGATCCAGAGAATGAGATTGAAAACCGAATTCAAACTGTTAGGTAAATATATTAAACCAATGCTTGGATGTGCTTTGTATTTTTTTTACATTTATTCTAAAATATATAATATGACAATTATTTTTTCCTATAATATTCAGTTCAAGTGAGAATGGATCATCTGCTTCAAACACAAACTTAGATCGTGATTTAACCAAAGATATTAAGCTTATGCTTGATCGTCGAAATCCTTTGGTTAAGCAATTTCGGAGGGCTGGGAAACAAATATCCGAAGGTGCTGACAATGTTAGAATCAGACTAATTGGAAAACGTCCACAGGATGGCAGGACGTATAACCTTCCAACTACGAATGTGGTTGTTGCACAGTGATATTGATTCAAACACTAACCTAAGAGATATTATTGTCGAGGAAAAGAATGGAAAGGTTAAAAAGATTAGCGAGTTAAATGTCGAATACCTTCCTCTACAATATCCGTTGCTTTTTCCTTTCGCAGAAGATGGATATAGAAACTGACATTTACCATTCACATGTTACCAAAGACACCCAGAGGACAAAAAAACCCGTGTCACAATGCGTGAATGGTTCGCATACCGTATACAAGATAGGCCAAATTGATTTTCAACCCTTTTAAATGGTAGAATATTATTTCAACAATTCTTGGTTGATGGTTATACCATGGTTGAGGCTGAGAGGATGTTGTATATAAAGAACAAAAATAAAGAACTAAGGTGTGAAACGTATTCCCGATTAGCAGAGGCTGCTGAATCTTCTTCAAACGATGGGAAGAAGAAACGTGGCAAAAAATACATTTTGCCTTCAACCTTCACAAGTAGCCCACGATACATAATACAGAACTACCTTGATGCTATGCTGATGGTAAAAAATTATGGATACCCTGATCTATTTATAACGTTTACATGTAATCCCAAATGGCCTGAGATTACAAGGTTTTTACGTAAGAAGGGTGTCAAATCAGAGGATCATCCTCATATTACAACAAGGGTATTTAAAATGAAGTTGGATCAATTGATAAAGGACATCAAGGAGAAACGTATATTTGGACGTGTTCGAGCAGGTATATATTTTTTAAATATGAAAATACATATACTTTGTGTATAACAAGAATTTATTTACAGTTTACATATTATTTTAATAGCGTTATTTTTTGTGTAATTTGTTTCCAGAGGTTTATACCATAGAGTTTCAGAAACGCGGGTTACCCTATTGTCACTTATGTGTATGGTTGCATAGTGATGATACGCTGAGGTTCCCAGCGGACATAGACCGATGTATATCAGCCGAAATTCCCGATAAGGATTTAGACCCTGAACTCCACCAATTGGTAAAAGAATTTATGATGCACGGTCCCTGTGATCCTGAGCATAAGAGTTGCCCTTGCATGGTTGAAAACAAGTGTTCCAAACATTTTCCAATGAAGTTTAATGAATCCACTTTCATTGATGAAAGTGGATATGCCAAATACCGACGAACCGATAATGGAAGAACTGTTAAAAAACAAGGTGCATATCTTAATGGTGGGTTTGTTGTCCCTACAACCCGATGTTACTGAAAATGTACCAAGCGCACATAAACGTAGAATGGTGCAATCAATTTAAATCTATTAAATACCTGTTTAAGTACATAAACAAGGGACCGGATAGAGTGACTACGGCTGTTGAAGAAGAAGAAAAGAATGAAATTAGGGATTTTTATGATTGTCGTTACTTATCAGCATGTGAGGCCGCATGGAGGATATTCAAGTTTGACATACACCATAGATTTTCGGAAGTAGAACGTTTACCATTCCACCTTCCAGATGAGCGATCTGTGGTATTTGATCCATCAGAAAGTATTGATTTCCAACTAGACAAACATTCACTCAACGTTACAAAGTTTTTGGCTTGGATGGAAACCAATAAAACTGAACCCGCATCACGAGAATTATTGTATGTTGAATTCCACAAACATTATGTCTGGAACCACGTCGATAAAAATGGACGCCAAGAAAGCAAGGACAAACCATAGGACGTATTCATCACGTTCCTCCTTCTTGGAGTGAACTTTTCTATTTGCGTATGCTTTTAAACCATGTTAGAGGCGCTGAAGAATGGGAGGATTTTAGGAAGTATGAGGGTGTAGTATATCCTACACATAAAGAAGCTTGCGACGCACGTGGATTGTTATATGAGGACTGATAGGTGTGAAAACACCCATCCTTTTACCACTTATTTCTTACTAAAACAAGACCAAAACGCGTATTTAATGTCATTTGTTTGGAATTATGCGTGGTTTGTGTGTTTGTTGTGTTTTTAGAGCCAACCGGATAAATATTGGAGAAAACATGGGATTGCACGGGTTTTATCGAGGAAAAAGACGAAAAGACGAAGTCTATAGTCCAAGAGATGCAAAAGATTTGAAGTCAATGGGCCTATTTGAAGATTTATCGAAGAAAAGGACCAAAGATGGAAGATTTACACATGTCGAAGAAACTCAAGTCTATTAAATGAAGAAATTAAAAGACGAGTTGAATTTATTCGTCGACAAATCCCGAATCGAAATCGAAAACGTCAACTTTTCTGAAAAGACGAGAAGACAAAAAGAAAGGGAGAAAGCCCACTCACCAACCTAGGAGGAAGCCTATAAATACTCCTCCCATTCACAATTTTCCACAAGTTTTTCATTCAGTTACATTTCTCCGAGTTCGTAGGAATAACCATCTCCCTTAAGGAGTGGTTTTCATTTTCTTTGATTTCTTCTTGAATCTTGTAATTTTAATCTTTCCATTTTGTTTGTTGAATCTTAATCATCAATACAAGTTTACATTTAATATTTCTATCATCTTGTTCTTCATCTCTTTATGATTCAAAGTTCTTTAAGTTTCATTTTATTGGTTTGATCATAAAAAGTAAGTGGGTTTTGTGTTTTTGTTGTTTTGGATTGATTTTTACCTTAGGTAAATGATTAGTGGTGAAATTGGTTTAAGTTTTGATTAAAAACTTGGTGAATTTTGAGTCAAATTCGTGTGTAAAAGAATCCCCTGTTCTTCGCTTTTCTTTACTGTGTTCGCCCAGATTCCGAATAGGGGGTCTGTGTTTGTATTGTTGGTTCGGAATATCAAATATTCCGGATCAAGGTTGTGATTTTGTTGTTTACTCCGAATAAAAATTATTCCGGGTAGAGTATTTATTCCCGATAGATTAACATTCCGCATAAGCACATTTATACCGGATAGAGCAGTTTTTCCGAGTAGAGCAATTTTATTACTTCTAGTGCTTATCATTTTAGTAGATTTAAACCAAAGCTCCCCCTTTTTATTCACCAATTACAACGATTCCACTTTTGACCGTGATCGATTCGAGAAGATACCAAGAACGAAACAACGACATATATCAATTGGGTATGAGCAACGCAAAGAAAGATCTTGCAAGCAAACCTTTTTTATTAACTAACAAAAAAATCAGTTATTAAAATGGCGCCGCTGCCGGCTCTTTTCGTAAGGATCAACGGTTCTTTGTGAGAAAAGTTGGATTTTGGGATCCGTTCTTTCGGGAACCTTATTTTCAAGCACAAAAATTTTCAAAAACCCATAAAAATATAAAATTTTCAAAAATACAAAAACATTAAAAAACCTATAAAAACCAAAAAATATTTTCTCTTGCATTTTCTTTTTAGTGTATGCGTACTCGATCAACGTCTTATTCAGAGCCCGAGACTCTCGAAGATTTAGACATGGCCGGTGTACACAACAACAACAATAATAATCCACCCCTCCCAAACAATAATAATCCACCCCACCCAAACATGAATAATCCACCCTTACCCGACCTACGAACCATGGAGGAGCTATGCCAACCTACGATGAACGGACGTGGAGGCCCGATTGCGCCAATGCATGTCACGGCTCAGGAGTTTTCGTTGAAGCATCACATGATCCAACAAGTGCAAACTAACCCATTTCGCGGAATTTCGGATGATGATGCCAACAAACACCTCGACAAATTCATTACCATCACCCAAAGAATGAAGTCCCCCGGTGTTTCTATGGATGACCTTCGCCTCCAACTCTTTCCCCACTCGCTTTCTCACCATGCCGAAAAATGGTTTGACCGTCTCCCAAAGAACTCTATTCATACTTGGGACGACATGACTCAACGCTTTTTGTCGCGCTACTTCTCACCATCCATGGTCACGAGCCTTCGTAACCAAATTAGTGGATTCATGCAAGACAATGATGAATCGCTCTTTGATGCTTGGGAACGATACAATGATTTGATCGACCGCTGTCCAAATCACAACGTGCTCCACGTCACTCTCATTGATACTTTCTACAATGGTCTCACTTTTCGTGATCGTGACACGATCAACGCCACCGCCGGTGGTACTTTTATGAAAAGGACACCGGAGGAGTGTAGAGAGTTGATTGAAAACATGACTACTCACCACAAGAATTGGGATTCATCCGCATCCTCAAGATCTAACTCGAGAGTCAATGTTTCTTCTACTACCTCGAATCCCGAGATAACCAAACTTACCCGACAAATCGCGGATATGAACAAGAATTTCATGACTATGGCCACAAACCACTTTCAACAAGCTAAAGCCGTTTCTATTTCTTGTGACACATGTGGTGGTCCTCATTCTTACAATGATTGTCCTTCCACTCAAGGCAATTTTTCTGAAAACGTTAACGCGGCATACGGTACTTATCCCACGGGAGGCTATCAAGCTCGTCCTCAAGGAGACCGTAGCTTGCTAAGTTATCGTTCAAACAACTATCTTGCTCCACCCAGTTTCCCTCCTCCAAACTAAAACCACCAACAAAGCTATAACCGAAACAACCAATCCCAACCTCGTGCTAACAATCAATATCAATCCCAAAGAAACCCATACCCACCTCAAGGAAATTCTCAAGCTTACCAAGCTCCACCTCTCAATCAACCGATGGTATTGAATCAAGACGTCGAGACGTTCATGAAGACTAATAGAGAGATGGTGACGAATCTTCAGAGTCAATTCGTCAACTTGAAGGGAGAAATGGCGAAACAAGGGAACGATATTCGAGCCGAGCTAAGGAATGACATGGCAAAACAAAGCAATGAGATTCGTGCAGACATGAGAGACTCTTTCAGCACTCAAGCGGTTAACATTCGTGATATGATCGGTTCGCTCTTCCAAGGTAATCAACCCTCTTCTTCGGGAACTCTTCCGAGTAACACCGTTGCGAATCCAAGAGGGGAGATGAAAGCAATCACCACTCGTAGTGGAAAAGGTTATACGGAACCCGAGCTTCCTACACCTTCACCCGTGATTGTGAACAAGGAAAAAGAGCAACTTTCCTCACCTCCTTCACCTTCTATCCCCATTTCCCCACCACCCGTGGTTGTGAGTGATCCTACTTCCCTAAAGCCTTCTTCTTCATCCAATATACCTTATCCTTCAAGGTTGAGGAAAGAGAAGCAAAAGAGCAAGGATGATATTCAAGTTTCAAACTTTCTAAAAATGTTTAAACAATTGAATTTTAACATCTCCTTTGCCGAGGCTCTCGCTCACATGCCTAAATACACTAAGATGTTTAAAGATCTTCTAAGTGACAAGGAGAAGCTTCTTGACATTGCTCAGACCCAACTTAATGAGAATTGCTCCGTCGTTCTCTTAAGTAAATTGCCCACCAAACTTGGTGATCCGGGTCGCTTCTTGATTCCTTGCAACTTCCCGGGAGTAGAGAATTGCATGGCCCTAGCCGATCTAGGTGCCAGTATAAACTTAATGCCTTTAAGTGTTTGGAAGCAATTATCTCTCCCCGAGCTAGTCCCCACCAAAATGACTTTGGAATTAGCTAACCGTACAGTTGCTTATCCAGTGGGGATAGCCGAAGATGTCTTTGTTGGCGTTGAAAAATTCACCTTCCCGACGGATTTTGTTGTCGTTGACTACGAGATGGATCCTCGTGTTCCATTAATCGTTGGACGTCCCTTCTTGAGGACCGGTCGCACTCTCATTGATGTAGCCGCGGGCGAAATAATCATGAGAGTTGGTGACGATAAAATTGTCTTCAACATGGGTAAGATTTCTAAGCAACCTTATTCATATGAGAGTATTAATGCTATTGATGTTCTCGATGAGGCTTGTGAAGAACACTTTCATGATGCTTGCAAAAGTACTCTCTCTTCTCCACCTAATGTTGAGACCGTTGCCTCAATTGCTCCGGCATTGACTCCTTTTGGAGAAAGTGACTTGGATGATTTCGAAGCTAGCTTGGGTCCTCTCGATCTTAAGTATGATGATTCTTCCACCGATTGGGATGAAGACATTCGTACTATTGAGAGACTTCTCAATGAAGACCCGTTCTCTCCTCCTTCTCCTAAAGAGGTGACTAATGATGATCCATCGTTAGTTACACAATCTATTGAGGATCCTCCTACTCTTGAGCTTAAAGACCTACCTCCTCATCTAGAGTACGTTTTCCTTGAAGACAACGAGAAGTTACCGGTCATCATCGCGAAGGACCTGAAAGAAGAAGAAAAAGCCCGACTTATGGCCGTGTTGAAGAAACATAAAAGAGCTATCGCTTGGAAAATCTCCGACATTTGCGGAATTGATCCTCACTTTTGCACAAATAATATTCTCATGGAGGACGACTTTAAGCCCACAATTCAAAACCAACGAAGGGTGAATCCTAAAATCCATGAAGTCATCAAAAAAGAGGTTATCAAACTTCTTGATGCGGGTATGATTTACCCTATTTCGGATTCACCATGGGTTAGTCCAGTCCATTGTGTGCCTAAGAAAGGTGGAATCACCGTTGTGCCCAATGCCAACAACGAGTTGATTCCTACCCGTCTCGTTACTGGGTGGAGAGTTTGTATAGACTACCGCAAACTCAATGATGCCACGAGAAAGGATCATTTCCCTCTTCCTTTGATGGACCAAATGCTTGAACGTTTAGCGGGTAATGAATATTACTGCTTTCTTGATGGTTTCTCGGGTTATTTCCAAATACCCATCGATCCCCAAGATCAAGAGAAGACAACATTCACTTGTCCCTATGGCACATTTGCCTACAAGGATGCCTTTTGGCTTATGCAATGCCCCCGGGACTTTCCAAAGGTGCATGTTGGCTATCTTCCATGACATGGTTGAGCAAACCATGGAAGTCTTCATGGATGATTTCTCGGTCTTTGGGGATTCCTTCTCTTCTTGCCTTGCCAATTTGGAACGTATGCTTAAACGGTGCGAAGACACTCGCCTTGTTCTGAATTGGGAAAAATGCCATTTTATGGTCAAAGAAGGCATCGTGCTAGGACACAAAATCTCTAAAGCCGGTCATGAAGTCGACCGTGCTAAAGTAGATGTCATAGACAAATTACCTCCACCTTCAACCGTGAAGGGTGTGAGAAGTTTTCTGGGTCATGCGGGCTTCTATCGTTGATTCATTCAGGATTTCTCTAAAATCGCTCGCCCGATGACCCACCTCTTGGAAAAAGATACTCCTTTTATCTTTTCTAAAGAGTGTATCGAAGCCTTCAATCTTCTTAAGGATAAGCTAACTAAGGCACCGGTCTTGGTTACCCCTAATTGGGAGCTACCCTTTGAGTTGATGTGCGATGCTAGCGACTTTGCTATTGGTGCGGTTTTGGGACAAAGGATCAACAAACACTTCCAACCAATCTACTATGCTAGCAGAACAATGACGGGGGCTCAATTGCATTATACGACAACCGAAAAAGAGCTTTTAGCTGTTGTCTATGCTTTTGAAAAATTTCGCCCCTATCTTGTTTTATCCACCACCATCGTATACACGGACCATTCCGCGTTGAAGTACTTGATGACTAAACACGACTCTAAGCCAAGACTTCTCCGCTGGGTTTTACTCCTTCAAGAATTCAACATTGAAATTCGTGACAAGAAGGGTGCCGAAAACCTAGCCGCGGATCATCTTAGTAGACTTGAGGATCCATATCAAGGGGATCATCCGAACAAAGAGATCAATGACTGTTTTCCCCTTGAGACCTTAATGTCTATTAATCTCAATCCGGATGACACCCCGTGGTTTGCCGACATTGCAAACTACTTAGCGGGTGGTGTTCTCATCAAAGGGTTAACATCCCAACAAAAGAAGAAGTTCTTGAATGATGTTAAGACTTACTTTTGGGATGACCCTTTTCTATTCAAACAATGCGCTGACTTGATTATTCGCCGATGTGTTGACGGACCGACAACTTTTGACATTCTACAGGCTTGCCATAAAGGACCCACCGGTGGTCACTTTGGTCCCAACTACACCGCCAAAAAAGAGTTTGACTTGGGATTCTATTGGCCCACCATTTATCGTGATGCTCACGAGATGGTTAAACATTGTGATGCTTGCCAAAAACAAGGCAAGATCACACATAAAGATGAGATGCCTCAAAATTTCATACAAGAATGTGAAATATTTGATGTATGGGGCATCGACTTTATGGGGCCATTCCCTTCTTCTAAAGGCAACAAATACATCCTTGTCGCTGTCGACTACGTTTCTAAATGGGTTGAAGCCAAAGCTTTACCCACTAACGACGCGAGGGTGGTTTGTAATTTCTTGAAACAACTGTTTGCTCGATTCGGTGTTCCTCGTGCTATTATCAGTGACCGCGGGGCTCATTTTTGCAACGATCAATTTGCAAGAGTCATGGCTAAGTATGGTGTCAATCACCGTCTTTCCACCGCTTACCATCCTCAAACCAACGGTCAAGCCGAGATATCCAACCGTGGATTGAAGAGAATTTTGGAACGTACTGTGGGAGAGCATCGTGCCTCGTGGGCTGATAAACTTGATGATGCTCTGTGGGCTTTCTGTACCGCCTATAAGACACCGATTGGTTGTACACCTTATCGTCTTGTGTACGGGAAAGCCTGCCACCTGCCCATCGAGCTGGAACATAAGGCATATTGGGCCTTGAAGTGGGCTAACTTCAACATCAACAAAGCCGGTGATCTTCGCAAGATTCAACTCAACGAGCTACATGAATTGAGGAATGAAGCTTACGAGAACTCATTGATCTACAAAGAGAAGACCAAGATTATCCATGATGCTAATATCAAGAACCGAGAGTTCCACGTTGGTGATCAAGTCTTACTTTTTACTCTCAGTTGAAGATCTTCTCGGGCAAGTTAAAGAGCCGCTGGTCTGGTCCATTCACCATCGCCAATGTTTTTCCCTATGGCACCATTGAGCTTTCTTAGCCAAATGGGCCCAACTTTAAGGTGAATGGCCAGCGTTTGAAATTTTACTTTGGTGAGGACATCTCTCATGAGATGATTCCATCCCTTACCACGTTTCCCTTGAATTAGTTCGGGACCGAGTCAGGCTCGTGACTCGGTGAACAAAAACAAGCGCTCCTCGGGAGGCAACCCAAGTATCTATCCCCCTTTCCCGTTTTTCATCCTAAGTGTAGGGGGAGCTATATAGGTTGCTTGTATTTGGATGGTGATGTGATTACAGGGATAAGTGCACTCTTGGAATCTCTGAAGAACCGTGCTCCCATGTTATCCGCAATACCGGTTCTATCTCTCAACTATCGTGATTCAATTATCTTCATACTCACATTTGTAATTGATCACTTTAGTCGTTCCCTCCTTAGCTTGATTTAACCAACGTGCAGTCATAAGTGTAGGGGAGATTTTTCCCACATGCTTAAACATTGAGGACAATGTTTATCTTAAGTGTAGGGGGAATTCTATCGAAGTTTTAAGTGGACTTTTCCATTAAAATGCCTTCATTTAACCGGAAAATCATCTTTTTCAGCATTTTTCAAATTTTAAATTAACTTTGGCCATTTAGTCGTAATTTTTAAATTTTTATCGTTGCTTTCATATGTATATATCCCGCAATAAAGTCAAAAATATCAATAAAGTGGTGTAGCTAGTTTTGAAATCCTTGACATATTAGGCCCGTTGCGATTATTTTGACTCAACCCGAATAGACTTATCCAAGTTTATTCTAGCTAGTATCCTTAACCATGTAGACCTTAATTGGTTTATTAGGCTAAGCATCCACGAGTCTCATTACTTGAGATTTTAAATTGTGGAGGACGAGAAATGATAGAGTCAATTATAAGTCGGTATTCTTGCACTAGCTCACTTGGTGTAATTATTTGCCTATTCTCCCATCACTTGCTAATAATTTATCTGCAATAAGTAAGGTCGTACGATTTGAAAGGTTACTTAATTTCTAGCCCAAGATCGTTTAAAAGTTGCTCGGTAATGATAAGAGTTCATAGCCAAGGCGTAACTTATGAAGCGGGGCGCGAAGATTGGCGAGTCCAAAAAGGCCCTAACCATGCATGAGGATTCCATTTTATTGCTAAAGATCCAAGGTGATGTGAAAAGCATTATTCCCAAAATCAATATGAAGGATCAAGACTCACGACGAAAAGCAATCAACTCCCATAAAGATCATGGAGAAGTCTATCCGAAAAGACCCTAACAAGGTATGAGGATAAATAGATCCAAGACCGAAAAGGAGGCGGATCGTTGTATCTCAAAATCCCAATTAGCGATTGAAGAAATAATGATGAAGTCGTGGTCAACAAAGTGGAGTATCCCTAAAAAATACTCCAAGTGAAGAACTCTATCAACTAAGAGAAGACCATTATCTCAAGCACGTCTCTCAAGATATGAAGTATGAAGTACATGCCAAATATCGGCCCGAGAAAGGTCTCAAATCGTGAAGCGAGTTATGCCAAGATATGAACTTTTTGATATCACGAGAAGCAGTTTTAAGAGATTTTGTCCTTTAGCTAACTATTAATCAAATCGTCCTACTTTGCTTTCAGCCTAAATAAACTATCGAAATAAGTCCAAAAATGCATCTTCATGATCATTCTAAGACAAAAATAAAATATAAGAGATACACCTAGGAATAGAGAGTTTAAGCATGTTATTAAGCCATGTGTGTAAGTGTTTGAATTGCTAACTTATAATAACAATGATCTCGTTTTTAAGCTTAGTCTGGGGAACGTGAAACTTGAGGGTGATAAATCTTCGTAGCACCAAAGCCCTAACGTAAGTCCTTGATCTCTTTGCAAGTTATTTCCATATAGCTATTTTCAAGTGAAAATGGTTTTCTATCCTTTTGTTTATTTTAAAGATTTTAATTTCTCTTAGTACTTTAATCTTTGTTTAGTAATGTTAATAAGGCCAAGGTTGATTGATTATGAGAAAAATGTAAAATTGCTTTATCACTAAGCATTGCATGAGGGCATGGCAATGGTTAAGTGTAGGGGATTTGATAGGTTTGAAAACACCCATCCTTTTACCACTTATTTCTTACTAAAACAAGACCAAAACGCGTATTTAATGTCATTTGTTTGGAATTATGCGTGGTTTGTGTGTTTGTTGTGTTTTCAGAGCCAACCGGATAAATATTGGAGAAAACATGGGATTGCACGGGTTTTATCGAGGAAAAAGACGAAAAGACGAAGTCTATAGTCCAAGAGATGCAAAAGATTTGAAGTCAATGGGCCTATTTGAAGATTTATCGAAGAAAAGGACCAAAGATGGAAGATTTACACATGTCGAAGAAACTCAAGTCTATTAAATGAAGAAATTAAAAGACGAGTTGAATTTATTCGTCGACAAATCCCGAATCGAAATCGAAAACGTCAACTTTTCTGAAAAGACGAGAAGACAAAAAGAAAGGGAGAAAGCCCACTCACCAACCAAGGAGGAAGCCTATAAATACTCCTCCCATTCACAATTTTCCACAAGTTTTTCATTCAGTTACATTTCTCTGAGTTCGTAGGAACAACCATCTCCCTTAAGGAGTGGTTTTCATTTTCTTTGATTTCTTCTTGAATCTTGTAAGTTTAATTTTTCCATTTTGTTTGTTGAATCTTAATCATCAATACAAGTTTACATTTAATCTTTCTATCATCTTGTTCTTCATCTCTTTATGATTCAAAGTTCTTTAAGTTTCATTTTATTGGTTTGATCATAAAAAGTAAGTGGGTTTTGTGTTTTTGTTGTTTTGGATTGATGTTTACCTTAGGTAAATGATTAGTGGTGAAATTGGTTTAAGTTTTGAATAAAAACTTGGTGAATTTCGAGTCAAATTCGTGTGTAAAAGAATCCCCTGTTCTTCGCTTTTCTTTACTGTGTTCGCCCAGATTCCGGATAGGGGGTCTGTGACTGTGTTGGTTCAGAATATCAAATATTCCGGATCAAGGTTGTGATTTTGTTGTTTACTCGGAATAAAAAATTATTCCGAGTAGAGTATTTATTCCGGATAGATTAACATTCCGCATAAGCACATTTATTCCGGATAGAGCAGTTTTTCCGAGTAGAGCAATTATTCAGGATAGACTGTTATTCCGCATAGTCATGTTTTTCCGAGTAGCACAATTATTCCGCATAGCACAATTATTCCGCATAGCCATGTTATTCCGAATAGAGTTTTCTTTCTAAAACATTCCGAGTAGAGCTAATATTCCGCATAGCCATAATATTCCGCATAGCAATAATATTCCGCATAAGCACAAACATTCTGAGTAGAGCAGACATTCCGGATAGCCATTATTCAGAATAGAGCAGTTTTCCAGTTTTATTCCACATGAGAAGAAATATTCTGAATAAGCTAAATTTCCCTAATGTTCCGGATCAAGCATTCATTCCGAATAAGTTGTTTTCTCCAAGTGTAGGTGCTTACTGTTTGATTTAAATTCTAGTTTTATTCTCATTAATTGCTTTTAGTTTAATTTTATTACTTCTAGTGCTTATCATTTTAGTAAATTTAAACCAAAGCTCCGCCTTTTTATTCACCATTTACAACGATTCCACTTTTGACCGTGATCGATTCGAGAAGATACCGAGAACGAAACAACGACATATATCAATTGGGTACGAGCAACGCAAAGAAAGATCTTGCAAGCAAACCTTTTTTATTAACTAACCAACAAATCAGTTATTAAGGACAAGGAATACATAGATGGTATAGAAGAAGTAAGTGAGTGGGGATCAGGAGACTATATTAGGAATTATTTTGTGATGTTGATATTGTCGGATAGTATGTCTAGACCGGAAGTTGTTTGGGAGAAGACATGGCGTATATTAGCAGAGGATGTTCTAGAAACTAAAAGGATAAAGCGTAATCATCCAGGTATTAAATAATATTACTTTAATCTACAAACACTAAAGTCGTTATCAGAACTTTTTATTCTTACTTAACTTTATTTACATATGTTTTATTTTGATCTTCAATTAAGTGACACACAGAGGTACAATATATGTTTAACATATATTGAGGACAAGTTACTTAGCAATTCAAGGAGTCTAAAGAAAAATTGTCAATATGCCTTATCCAAATTCAGAGTTCACACTAGAAGGATATAATAGGTTGATTTACGATGAGCTTGATTATGACATTCCATATTTGATAATCCAGCATCAAACATTATATTCAAGTTTGACAAACGAGCAGAAAGGAATATATGAGACTATAATGGATGCTTGTGATAATAACCGTGGAGGAATGTTTTTTTATGGTTATGGAGGTACCAGAAAGACCTTTTTGTACAAGACTTTGACAGCTGCTCTAAGGTCAAAAGGTGAGATTGTTCTAACCGTTGCATCGAGTGGAATCGCAGCTTTATTGCTTGATGGTGGAAGAACATCCCACTCACGTTTCCACGTCCCTATAAATGTTGTTGAGGATTCAATGTGTTCGATAGATGCCGATAGCGATCTTGCAGAATTGATTCGTGAAACGAAGCTGACAATATGGGACGAAGCGCCTATGGTTAACAAACTTTGTTTTGAATCTTTTGAACGAACTTTACGAGACGTTGTACCTGAAACTTATACGGATACATGTGATGAAGTTTTTGGTGGAAAAGTGGTTGTTTTTGGTGGACATTTCCGACAAATTCTACCCGTCATTCCTAATGGAAGCAGGCAAGACGTGGTTCATGCTTTGTTAAATAAATCTGATTTATGGAACCATTGCACTGTTCTAAAGTTGACGGAGAATATGAGACTTTGCGTTGGTTGCAAACCTGGAGACGCAGAAGAAATAAAGGATTTTTCTGAGTGGATTTTTAAAATTGGCGAGGGGAAGATAGGTGGCAAAAATGATGGTCATGCTTTGATAGAATTTCCTGAAGAAATGCTCATACCTGATTCAGATGATCATATAGGAGCCGTGATACAAGAAAAATATGATAATTGGGAGGAAAATATGTGGAATCAAAGTTATTTTCAAGACAGAGCAATTCTTGCTCCAACGCATGAACAGGTTGACAAAATTAATGATAGAATGATGTTAAAACTTTCTGGCAGAGAGAAAGTATCTTATAGTTCAGACACCGTTTCAGATATAGACATTGATTTTAACCACAACGAGTCACTCTACTTCACAGAGTTCCTAAATTCAATTAAAATGTCCGGCGTTCCACACCATAAGTTAGCTTTAAAGGTTGGGGCTATTATCATGTGTTTGCGGAACATTGATCAAAGAGGTGGACTTTGTAATGGTACAAGGTTACAAATTTTGCGAATGAGTAAAATTAACATCGAGGCAAAGATTATATCAGGTGGTAAGCTTGGTGATGTAGCTGCTATACCTCGAATGAATATATGTCCATCCGATAAAAAAATGCCCTTTCAGTTGAATAGGAGACAATTTCCTATATCCATATGTTTTCCATGACTATAAACAAAAGTCAAGGGAAAACATTATCGAATGTAGGACTGTATTTAGAACGTCCTGTGTTTTCACACGGATAATTGTATGTCGCAGTGTCGAGGGTTAAAAGCAAGAAAGGTCTTAAAGTTTTGTGTTGCGACGAAGAAGGGAATTATTGCAATTACACAACAAATGTTGTGTATAAAGAAGTTTTGCATAGGCTCTAAATTTCATGTTTACCATTTTTTCACACTTTTAAGGATGTAAGGATCTTTTCTATTTTATGTTCTATTAAGTTTCAATAACATTATATCCTTTAATTTTGCAATCAGAATATTGTGGTGAATTGTAAGTTCTTTTATATTTTGTTTACTTCTATTATATGTTAATCATAAACAATGTTAAGCGGATAATACATAATAATATTATCAATTAAATAGACTAACAGAAATATAACTTACAACTTAAAGAATATTATATATGATACAGAGTATAATAGTTATAAACAAAGCTAAAAATCCATACATACAAACCATATTAATTTTTTTTCTTCAGGATTTGTATTTTAAACTACAACCAGGTGCATCATTTTTAGCCATTGCTAAGCTCAAACAAAAGTACCAAACTAATAAAGTGAACCAACCAATTAAAGGCTCACTCATTTTGATAAATGAATGGATTTTTCAATTTAACAACATAAAACCTAACTATGGTATATGATATGTGGTTTTAAAATAGCTAACTTAAAGGATACATTAGCACAATAAAGGTTTATTCACGAAGTCTATAAGTTAAAAAAAACATGAAATATAAGAACCTGGATCTGAAACTGTTCAACGGATTGATGATCTATAGGGATAATCTTCAAACACGTCATTTGAGGTTCCACAAATGGTGTCAGTTACATTATCATTACTACACAAAGTAGATTAAAAACGGCTTCAAAGTTCATCACTGGTTGGAATTGGAAAATACAAAGATTCGGATAAAATACATGACAAATTGAATGATTTAATAGGATTTGAAAAATACCTGTCAAAACCCCTCCAGCTCGCCTTAATCACATGATTGGTTTGATATCCAGGTGCCGTGTAAAACACATTCCTCTTTAGTATATAACGCTGCTCAAATAACTTGACAAACATTGGTCCGAGTGTATTTATTTAATCTACTTGATATTGTGTCAAATATGGGTAGAGGAAAAAGCAATAATCCATTTGATAAAATGGAATGATATGGGCCGCTACATATATTTGTTGTGACAATCTAACATTTTCAAGTAGAGAATTATTTTCTCGTATAATATTTTGAAACTTATTTTTGTGTTGGTTGATGAACTCACAATTTACGGATTTAAATTTGGGCTTACGTGCATAATTTAGCGTCCTTTACGATTAAACCGGAAACCTTAGGATTACGTATTTACGTTTTTGAACTCCGTTTTTGATGAGACAATTTTTATTGGATTCGTTTTGTGCCGTTGATTCATAAATTACAAAAACGTTTTTCGTGAAACGACCCGAGGGCACGCAAATCGAGGAAAAGAGAATCGAGGAATACCCGTAAATTAGTGAGGTGGGACAAAATACATTATCCCACCCACTACACATGGGACGGCTCACACATGACACCACATCAAAGATGTGGCATCATGTTAGCTTGCAACTTACAAGTGTAAGTTAAGCTTACACTTTAAGCTTTCATTAACTAAAACCAACAACTAGCTTCTCATTACCACCATTCCACACATGCAAACCAACTCAATTCTCTCTCAACATCACCACCATTGCCGTCCACTTTTAAGCACAAACACCCCTTTTTGATCTTTTCTAGCCACAAAATACTTGTTATCTAGCTCTATCATGGAGTTACCTTGAAGCCTTGATCATTTGGTGGCCATTTTAACAACAAAGGAGGTGATTTGCTTGTGTCCTAGGGCTGATTTCTCAACTTATATTCTTGGTGTTTGATGATCTTGGAGTTACTTTTGGTGTTCATCAAGTTCTTGTCTTCCAAAAACAAGATATACTCTTGGTTGGTAAAGAAGATCATCCTCTCCATTTTCTCTTGTTATTTTTGTAAAGATCAAATGTATTTTATTTCTTATTGTATATGTATATGGTGAATATATGATGATAAAAATGTTGTGTGGGGATCAAGTGTTGATAAATATGCTTAAAAAGGTTAATAACCATAAGAAACAAGGCTAAAATCATGCTTATTTGTTGGCTGTATAAAAACAGTATGTAACTAAAACTTTAACTGATAAACTTGCATGGTAGAATCCATTTACAGTAAGTACAAGATGTTATACACATGTGAGAGTTGGCCATGCAATGGAATCATTATAATTAGTGAGATATGATCAAAACAAGATGAGTGTGCTAATCTGAATAAGCTGTTTTGTAGGGACTGTTAAGCATAGATAAACTTAAAATGAGCAGTAGCTATAACTAAGTTAATTGTAGCACATAATATGAAGATCATGCCATCCAAAAATGAGCTTCTAATTCATTGTATAACTCTAGATATGATAAAAATGGTGAAGATGAAAATAAAAATCAGATTTTGAGAATTAATGTTTATTACTATTATATAAGCACTCAAAATTATATTGTATAAAATATAAAATTAAAACCCACTAACTTATGAATTTTATTTATATAAGTATTTAAAAGTTTTAATAAATGGATAAATTATAAAAATGGTAGTGGAATAATATTTATAAGTTATAAAAACTATAAACTTGATTTTTACTACTTTTTCGGCTATTACCGTAAAATTAACGTTTTTCGCCAATTAAAACTTAGACGATCCGGTCTAATTTAAAGTTTTTAAAAGTCATATACTGATATATAAGTATCTAATACAAGTAAAAACCGATAAAACCCGAACTATAGGACATACGGACTTTAACGAGCTAAGTAAGCATATTGGACTAATAATTGGACTAAATAAGTTAAACACTTATAAAAAGTACTTATTGGGCTTAACCCATTTGGGCCCAACATGGAAAGTATAGATACTGATAATATAAGTATAAAATGGATTAAAACAAGTTAAAGAACTTATAATAAGCTTATTGGACTTAAAATATGTAAATAGATAAACTAGTAAACTAGTAAAAAGTTACCAATACATAAACACTAAAATGAAAAAACAAGGATATATAAACCCACTTGATCATCATCATATGTACAAAATCATCATATGTATTGTAGATTTGTAAATCTATGCTTATGTTTTTAGAGAGAAAGAGATAGAGAGATGGTGGATTACACACACACTTAGAGAGAGAAACCAATGTTTTACTATGTGTAAAATATGAAACCACACCCCTCTCCATCTAAGGAGAGGGTTTATATACCCAAGCCCATGTGATGGGCTTGGGTTTACAATAGGCCGCCGGCCCATACAATCCATGGGCTCGGTTTTGGGCTTTGTTTGATAAAAGTAAATAACTAAACTACGAGCTATAACATGGACTATTGTTGGAGTGACCGATCCTTCTTAATACGTAAAACGTATTTCCAACAATCTCCCACTAAGGGAGGTCACTCCAAACAAGGGCGTTACCCAAGTTACAATAATAAAATAAACCTAGCATACTATGCTTGTCTTGAGCTCGCAGTCTTCGTCTTTCTTTTCTTTTTCTTTTCTGGTGAACATGCTGATGTGATCTTTGATATCAATCTTTGAGCATCAATCTCTTGCCTTGATCTCGTGCATCCATCACTTGTGATCTTCGCCTCTTCGTGACCTCACGTCCCACATACTTATACCTTCGTAATTCTTGAAAGCTTCAGAGTTTGAAACAGCGGAAGACTTAACTTTTAGGCTTTCTTGAATTAGATGAGATATTAAGTGCATAAAGTATAAGCATGCGGGGACGACTTCTTCTTGGATTCCGCAACGCCACCGTCTTCAAATGCCGCAACATAAGTAGACACGAACGAAATGGCTTTGAACATTTCATTCTAAATCGGTAGCATTTTACCTCCGGTCGGTGAAGACCGTTGGATGATATTAGATATCGTACCCGTGACGGATAGTTTCAATTAAGTAACTTCCTGACAGGATTTCGCGGGTAAGCCCGTTCTCTTTACTCGACCGTCCAAAGCTGACTGCGAACGTAAAGAGTGAATCATTTGGATGAAAGTATCCGCATGATTTGAAGCCGTCAATTCATGTTCCTGGAACAAGTGAAATTCAATTAAGAACCGCACCATCGTTGCTTTCCAGTTGTCGCGAGCTTGATTCGTATAGAATCTTACAAGTTACCTACCAAGTGATGTTTGAGGTTAACACTAGAAGGATTTCCACTCATCACTGTGAACACTAAGATATCACTTTGAGTGTTCTGGCAAGATCACTAAGATATTGCGTAGAGGCCTGGAACGTGCTTAAATTCAGTTACGAATTAAACAGCTGTTGCTTTCCAGTTATCACAAGTTTGATTCATAAAGAATCGCACAAGTCACCTACCATGAGCTTTTTGATATTCGCTCAAGAAGGATTTCCATCTTCATTGTAAATACTTTCGTATTACTCGGATGTTCAGGCAAGATCATGAAGATTTTGCGTAGGACTCTTAAAATCTTTCTTACTTTTCACAGTGTGTGAAGAAGCAAGGAAATATGAAAGTGTGTCCTAATGAGATATTTGACGATCTCAAATGGCTCTAGACTCGATCGTGCATTTTGGATTTTAGTGATCAGAGGCTGGAGAGGAGTGCCACCTTTTCAATACCAATTTATTCGGAGTGAATAAATCAATAAATAACGTGTTGTCTCCGTGTGATTAAAACAAATATCTTTTAAGAGATATCTGAGTTAGCTGGGATGGGTTGTGCTTTGCATCACTGGGTCCATGATGTCTGTCTTCAATATCAAGAATCATTAAACAATGATCTTAATAGCATATGTATTGACCCGGTTTCTGCCTAAAGTTGTAAGGAGGGCTTCTTTCTTTACACCCTTTATCTTTACAATTCTTTTTCATTCTTCAACCCCTTCAATGCTTACCAATACGTCATAACTAGCACCTTGTTGTGATTGTTCCAGTGCTAACTTAAGTACTTGGTCGGCATTCAGCTACGTTCACAATCTTTCTCCAACTTTCCTAAGGACTACTATTTCTAGCTATGGAATGTCCTTGGGAAGATTCCTCCGGTTCTGGAAGAATCATAGGACTTAACCTATCCTACCATCCTTATGTCACCACAATCTTCATCGTCGTGAAATAAATGGGTGTTGGGTAAGTATATGTCACCATGAAAATCCATTTTGATATATAAAATCCATTTTGCTCCCCCTTAACATATGCCACGATATTCGAAAACATTTCTCATATGTAGAGATGAGCTAGCACATTAAGTCAAACCATTTGTGATAATATCCCATATTAAATCACATTTTCTCCCCCATATTAAAAATATTAACCCAATCGATGTTTTTAATATCAATTGATTTAATAAAGTTTTAACAAAGGTTTTGGGAAGAAAAATGCAAGTCCGTTTTATCTTCATGATACCAAATGTATGAGATATGGTATCGAATTGTAGCATGATCACATATTCACCATATTAAAAAGAATTGGCAAGGTTGGACCTGATAGATGAGAACAGCATATGATAAGATCAAATGGTTCTTGTCAGCATATGTTGGTCGCCTCGTCATGTCTGAAGTCATCTCTTGACACCACATGTACGATTGGTATTGTAGTCTTGACACCAACTTGTGAACTTGGCACGTTCGGCATCGAAGATTCTGAATGCTTGACAATTTCTCCCTCTCAATTGTTGACCCGTGTTCTATTGAAAGAGCTGTAGTCGTCGGTTGAGTAGTCGCATCGTCGAGTATGTAGATACCAATGGTAGATTGCTATGGTTGTAGAGATGATAACTTCATAAAAACAAGACTTCTCTTGTTTTAACAAATAAATGCACTGAAACGTACATAGATTTGTATGAGACCAAGTTATAAAGTAAACTTGATCCCTTACAAGGTTTTAAAGTAAACCTTGCCCGAGAAAATTAATTCCCGTTGTGAGCCAAAGCTTTCATAAGAAATACCTGACTTTAATATGAAAACCGGGTTGCAGTCTGAAATAACTACAAGCCATTTAGGCATGTTTTATGAAATATTTACAACTTTTGTACGAACTCTATTTATGGCGCCGTGTCAATATTAATCGACATTTCTAAGGCCGTAAATATTATCGTACCAAAAGACATGCCTTTGAAAAATAAAGTAAAAATATTTTTGGATTTTTTCTGAATTTTTCTATTTTTATGGTTTTTATATGGTTTTATATTTTTGTATTTTGCTTTTGAGGATAAAAATATAAACAATATATACAAACGATCACCAAGGATACGGAGAATAGTTTTACCACCACTATTCTTTCGCTTCATCTGCTAGTTCCTTAAGAGTCTCAGGCGAGAAGGTTCTCATTCCTAGCTTGTCGGCCAAAAATTCAATTCGAGCGTGATCTAAAGCCTTCGTGAAAATATCCGCCAGTTGATACTCAGATCGGACAAAGTAAAGCTCGATTACTCCATTTTCCACTTGCTCCTTAATGAAGTGGTAGCGAATGTCAATATGCTTCGACCGGGAGAATTGAACGTTGTTGCAGCATAAGGCAATTGCACTCTTGTTGTCACAGTACATCGGAATCTTGTTGAAACCTAGACCATAGTCGGTTAATTGCGATCTCATCCAAAGAATTTGAGCACAGCAACCGGACATAGCTATGTATTCTGCTTCCATACTTGAAATTGCAGCGCTTTTCTGCCTTTTCGATGCCCAACTGATTAGTCGATCTCCTAGTAGTTGCAAAGTTCCACTCGTGCTACGCCTTGTATCTTGACAACCCGCGTGATCCGCATCTGCATATGCCATTAGTGCAATAGAAGAGTCCTTCGAATACCAAAGTCCCCGATTAATAGTTCCTTTAAGATATCGAAAGATCCTTTTAACAGTAGCTAAGTGTAACTCAGTAGGCCTAGTTTGATACCTGGCACACATACATATAGCAAACTGAAGATCAGGTCGACTGGCTGTGATATACAGAAGAGTACCGATCATTCCACGATAAAGTGTCGGATCAACGGCAACTCCATGTGGATCTGCATCAAGCTTAGATTTCTCCACCATTGGAGTGTCCACGGGGTCGCAAGATTCCATCTTATATTTCTTAAGCGATTCAAGGGCATATTTGGATTGATTAACAAAGATGCCTTTGGGACTCTGAGATATCTGAAGACCTAAGAAGAATGATACCTTGCCCATCATTGACATCTTAAACTTGGAAGACATGAGTGTCCCAAACTCATCCGATAAGGTTTGGGTCGAGGCTACAAATATAATATCATCAACATATATTTGTACCATAATCATATCTTTACCTCGTTTCTGAATGAACAGCGTGGGATCCACCTTGCCTTTTGCGAAGCCTTGAGTAATGAGGAATTGTGACAATAGATCATACCATGCGCGTGGAGCTTGCTTCAACCCATAGAGAGCCTTCTTAAGCTTGTACACATGATTGGGATAATTAGGATTCACAAAACCATCCGGCTGTTGAACATAGACTTCTTCCTTGATTTCACCATTAAGAAATGCCGTCTTCACATCCATCTGATAGACGATCATATTCATATGGGCTGCATAAGCGAAGAATAGTCTAATAGCTTCCAAACGGGCAACAGGTGCAAAGGATTCCATAAAGTCGACGCCCAATAATTGCTTGTATCCACGAGCTACTAGTCGAGATTTGTTTTTCAATATTCCGCCTAACTCATCGAGTTTCACCTTGTAAACCCATTTCAAAGTGAGTAATTGCACTTGATCCGGGCATGGGACAAGTTCCCATACTTCAAGACGTATAAACTCATTAAGTTCTTCTTGCATAGCTTCTATCCAACAAGATTGAGTAAAAGCTTCTTTCCATGTCTTAGGTTCAACTTCAGTGAGAAAAGCATCAAAGTGACAAAACATTGCACTTTCTTGTAACTGACTTCGTGTGGATACCGGACGATTAGGGTCACCAATAATAGAATCTATAGGATGATCCTTTGTCCACTTGCTGTCATGTTCACGAATCCGTGGATTGGAGTAAACTGTGGAAGGAGCTTCCTCTGAGGTGGACGACCCGGCTTGATTAGGGTCGGGAATTGGTACACCAAAGAATGGAAGTTCACGCATTTGAGCGAATTCCAGATCGTGATCATCATCATCCTCTTCATCATCAATAGGCATGACGTGGGTAGTTGTTACATGTGTTGGTTGAGAATTACTCGTTGAAGGTATATCTTGACCAATTGTAGGTGCAGATGTATCTGATTGTGCTTCGGTTGCTGGAACGACAACTTCGGTTACCGGAGCTATTACCTCAGGTTCTGGAGCCACAATAGTTGGAGGAGTAAAGAATTCATCAAAGAACGGTTGAAACAACTTATCCCATTCATTCCTGGTAGGTGGTATAAATGATGATGAAGTAGGGTTGTTTGGGACAAGACCAGAACTAATGTTACTGGGTCCCATTTTATGAAGTGCGGGTTCAGAGCTGCTTTGCTCAGAAGCCATTGCTGTCAGCTCATCAAAATCAACATTCATAGTTTCAAGGATTTTGCGAGAGTTACGGTTGTAGATTCGGAATGCCTTCTTTGCGGGTGCGTAACCAATGAAAATACCAATATCAGCCTTTGGTTGAAGTTTTCCCAAATTGTCACCATCATTGTTTGGATAGCAAAGAGAACCAAATACATGAAGATATGATAAATCTGGTACTTTTCCATGGAGAAGCTCATAAGGTGTTTTACCATGGCGTTTATGAATTAGTGACCGGTTTTGGGTGTACACTGCTGTAGATACTGCTTCTGCCCATAAAAACAATGGAGCCTTTGCGTAAATTAACATCGTTCGAGCAGCTTCCATAAGTGTGCGATTTCGCCTTTCAACGACACTGTTTTGTTGTGGAGTGCGTGCAACGGATGTTTCATGAGATATGCCAACTTCTTCATAATAATCACGCAAAATTTGATTCACAAATTCGGTTCCATTTTCTGTACGAATGCGTCGGACAGTAGTGTTGAGACGCACTTGAATCATCTTGAGAAATCTGATGATGAATTTAGATGCCTCATTTTTTGCTTTAAGAAATTTCACCCATGTAAACCGAGAGTAATCATCGACAATGACGAGGATGTACTTTTTGCCACTAAGACTTTCAACACGCATTGGCTCACAAAGATCCATATGCAACAGATAAAGTTTCTCTTGGTTGGTGTCTTCAGTCTTGGGTTTGTAAGACTTCTTAGTGCTTTTCCCCATTGTACACGCGGAACACAAATGATCCTTGTGAAATGATAGTTTAGGAAGGCCACGAACAAGTTCGTTTTTCGCCAAGTGATTAATAGCGTCAAAGTTAAGATGAGATAACCGTCGATGCCATAACCATGACTTAGTCTTCGATGCTTTGGAGAGAAGACATACGGGAGAAGCGGTCATCATGTCTTGTAGAGACAAAGTATACAAATTATTCCCTCGAGTACCTTTCAATAAATCAACCCCTTCCAAATTACGAATGAAGCAGGTATGCTCTCGAAAAGCAACTTCTAGGTTTGCATCACAAAATTGTCCAACAGAAAATAAGTTGTGACCGAGACCTTCCACGTAATACACTCTTGAAATTATAACATTCCCAATATGATATTCACCATAACCCATTATCTTTGCAATATGATCATTTCCAAATCGAACCGTACCAAGAAACTTGCTGACGAAATTTCTGAGCTGAGAGCGATCTCCGGTCATATGCTTGGAGAAACCAGAGTCCAAATACCAGAGAACAATTTGGACCACCTGTTTTCAATAACAACAGTAGACAATGCATTGGAAACTATTGGTTCCGGAGTGTTAGCAGATACAGATATAGAATTATCAGAATTGCTAACATTTTTTAGACCCTTAGATTTCCTGCATTTTCTAATGTGAGTTTTAGTACTAACAGATTTTACTGTTCCAACTTTCTTAGGTTTTGGATTATTCGCGGGCACTACAGTGGGAGTAGACCTATTTAAAGGGCACTTGGTTCCTACAGTAGTGTCGGTGTTCCTAGTCAAAGGACACGCTTGTGTTTTGGTAGCCTTGGTACTCCTAGTTAAAGGGAACACTTTCTTCGCTTTAGTGGGAGTGATCCTAGTTAAAGGGCACATATTTCCTACTATAGTGAAAGTTCTACAAGTGGGGCGCCACATCCAGCCAACTTAGGTTAACACTTTCCCAGTCGGTTTCCATTCTAATCTATTTTTTTGGGCATACATCTCATTCACATGGTCAATAAGGCAAGAATCATGACGACTAGAAAACATACATTCATTGCAATTCCAACATTTCAAATTAGAATTCACAGTAGGCTTAGAACGCTGCACAACCGCAGAGCCTTTAGGTTTAGCTACATGATTCTTTTTATTCAAAACATAAATAACATTCCTAGGATGGGATTCTACTTTCTTCTTCACTTGACTACTAGATGGGGGCAAGATCCTATCATTCTTCTTGTTTCTCTTAAGCTTAGATCTTTGAGCCTTAGTAGTGGTGCTTACTCCTGTAGAAGGCAACACAGGAATATTAGAAGCTGGTTTAGATGTCGCCTTATCTTTAGTGACCAAAGTTTGAGATGGTTTACTCCTAGGGCCCTTGTTAAGTGGTGTGACGGCTATAAGGGTTCTTTTGATTGCACTAGAGAACGATGCTGAGATAGTGGCTGCGTTATCCACAACATTCTTACCTTTTAGAGTTCGAAGTGTTTCCTTTAACTCAGCCAAGACCAGATTCTTATCACAAATTTGTTCCCTCAAATCAGATATTTCCACCGACTTTCGATTCAATTGTTCAATCAACGATTGATTCTGTGCAGTAGTATCAACACATGCGGGCTTTACTGAATTGAAGAGTCGTGTATTTTTCTGTTTTAAGTTATCAACTTTGGACAAAATCTTGGAAACTCGATTATCTAGATCAAGTTTAAAATTCTCAGCGGCCTCAAGTACGTTCACACAGTGAAGCTCCTTAGATTTCTCTATGTCTATCGGTAAAGATTGAGCAACCTTGTCACTTGTAAATTCAATCGAAAATTCTTTTCAAAGTTTGCATCATCGATATTAACACCTTCGAATGACATTTCAAAGATTTCTTGAATAAATTGTTTCTTGCATTCAAGCGAAATACAATGTGTTTGAATCTCATCAAAACGTTTTGAAAGCGATGAATATGAATCTTGAAGCTTTAAAAATTCAGCGCCAGATTCGTGACAAGTACTATCTACCACAGTATCCACAGATTCAACATTATGCACAATAGAATCATTATCAACACGTGTATTCACACAGACAGAAACTATATCATGAGACATCACTTGATTCAGAAGCAGATCATTATGGCGTGAAACCCGTTCTATTTCAAGTAAACTGTTTTCATAAGCATCTTCCATTTCATTGAAAACACGTCTAACTTCTTCTATTTCCAAAAACAAATCTTGATCAATATTACGAAGACAAGCTTTAACATTGTTTACAAACGGAACAATTTCATCTCGAAACGCAGCTCTAGTGTGCTCAAAGTTCCATTCACCTTCCGTTATGGCCGTGGCCGTCGTACGTTCCAAAATGACCTTGTCAAAATCGGCTAAGTGTTGGTGAACCGTATTTAAGTTAACGGACGCCTTACTTACCGGTGGAATTAACTTCGTTAAATCCTTTTTGACGAGTGTAGGAGACGTACTAGGAAGGTTTTCATTTGACAAACTTTGGGGCACAAGAACTGTTAATTCTGCTAATTCCTTTTGTAAGCGAATGCGTGTCTTTTTTGAAAATTGATCTTTGTTATGTTGATCATAATCAATTTTATGGAATTTTGAAAGCATTTTAGAATGAGTTTCATCCTCAAGTGACTGTGTCTCCTCAGAACTACGAACAAACGGTGCTTCTTTAGATTTGCCAATTATGGTCATATCATAAAGACCGGGAATATATTCCTGAGCTTGTTTTGCATAACCGGGATTAGTTGGTAAATCTTGAAGACGCTTAAGTTCGAATTCTTTAAATGATCTAGTTAAAAGATGAACTTTTTCTGTGGAAGCGTATTGTTTTAAAAGCTGTTGTTCTTTGAATTTAAGAAGTTTGGTAGCGTTAATTTCCGATTCAACCTTTTTAGACTCGAGAGTTTCGAAATCCATTTTAAGTTTCTGAAAATCATTGACAACCGACTCTTTTTCTTTTAATTCATTGAAAAGATTAGCTTTTAATGATTCTATTTCTTTCAAGTGTTCAATCTTTTCAAAACGAAATTGGTCAAATTCAGAACATGTTATTTTCTCTTCTTGAGGGACCATTTCAAAAGTTTTGACCTTTTCTTTATGCAACGCAAGCTCAGCAGTTAGGGTGGAATTGGTATCTATGGATTGTCTGAGGGCCATATGCATTTGATCAATTATATGTTTAGGCACCATGACCAAATCATGTTGAGCATAAGATTCCATACCCGTCGTAGAATTTGGTTGAGGTTCACTCGAATGTGTAGGTTTGGGTACCACATCATTTGAATTACTAGTTCCCGAATGCTGTTCGAGGTTGTCATTTTCATGCCCAACTTGATGTTGGTTATCATCAATATTATTAGATGTGGTTGGTACCTCACTGATGACATCAGAACTGTAGTGAGAGAGATTAGCAACGAGAGCAGCTTGGGCAGAGTGAATGTCATCACAATCCGAATCGTATGCATCAAGATCGTCCACTTGATAAGCTGCATTAGAAGTAGAAACGACTGCAATGCCTTCAATATCTGCTGCCCCTAGGTCTGCAAGAAATGCTAACTCCTCTGAATCCAAAATCTTCCCCTTAGACTGAGCATCAACCAAATACATCTTCTCACGAAACCATGCATCATCCCTTCTCCTTTTTGGCTGAGTGCATTCCCTAGCCATATGACCTTGTCCTCGGCAATTGTAGCAAGTCACAACCTTCTTAGGACCAATAGGACTCCCATTTCCATTAGCTTGAGAATTCACAGCTTGATTGTTCCCAGTCCTTGTAGGAGGTCCATATGAATTTTGCCTTCCCTGAATAGGTTGCACCGTCACTTGACCATCTTGAACAGTGGCTTGTTGTCGAGGATTTGATGAGGTGCGGAGCTGATTCTTTGTTGGTGGAAATCCTCTAGTTGCAACAAGTTTTGACAAGTAAGCGGTGAGATGGTTTAGTACATCAGCCGGTGTATCGTTTGGAGTAAAGACCGGTGCTTGGATTGGTGGAAGTTCATTAGAGTAGAAAGCTTGTGCTGGTTGTGCTTCTATTGGAAAATATCCTTGCTGAGGAGTATAGCCCAATGGAGAAGTGTTGGCTTGTGATGGTGATGTTTGATATGGTGGTTGCTGTTGAAAAGATTGTTGATGAACACTTTGTTGATATTCTTGCTGTGGCATCATTGGTGGTTGATAAGATGGTTGTTGTGGTTGCTGATAGATGTGTGGTGGTGGCTGCTGCAAGTATGATGGTTGTTGATAAGTATAAGCCATGTTTTGTTGAGAAGCATACATTGCAAGTGGATCATGAACTTGAGGTGTAGACAACCGAGCCTCGATCACATGGCATTCGTGTTGTTGAAGAAAAGCTTGAAGTTGATCCACATTGGTGTTATGCAAGTCCTTAGCCAATTTAACATCCGTCACGTATTTTTTCCATTCTGGAGGAAGAGTGTTCAAATACTTGGTGTTCAATTGAAAGGTAGGGATTGCCATGCCATAGATATTAAGCTCATTCAACAATAGGGTAAATCTCAGATAGTAATCATTGAGAGTCTCCCCTGGCACATAGGCAAACTTATCAAAAGTATCATAAAGCTTACACTCTCGTTCTTGTTTAGTTAACGAGGTGCCTTGCATTAGAACACGAATTCTATCCCATAACTCTTTGGCAACTTTATGTTTGCTGACGAGTTTGTAGACATCTGGAGGAAGAGCTTGGAGAATGATGTTTGTAGCATACTTATCACATTTATCTTGAATCTTCATATCTCCAGTCAACTCACCCGTTGTGCGAGGACGAGTGGTTGTACCTTCCGTCACAGTACCATAATCTAATGGTCCATTGAGCACCGATGCCCAAATTAGACGTCCATTCTCCTTGTTCAACATATAAAGTTCCATTCGGGAAGCCCATTCCTCATACATAGTGTTCACCAACATTGGTGGACGATTATCCGTACCCGAGAGGATGGACTTATCCGTAAGAGATGTATACTCCATTTCAATAAGTTAAGATTTACAAAGTTGATCGAACAATGAAATAAGGTTAAGTGTTTTTGTGTTGAAGTCGAGAAATAATGTTAAAATCCCTTAAAATATGTTCTCGATAAACCAAAAATTCCAAGACAAAATTACACACTTTTTATGGAATAATTTTTGGTTTGTCGGAATGTCTAGATCGGAATGCCAGATCCGAATGTCAGATCATAATACCAGATCGGAATACCAGATCGTAATGTGACACTGTCGGAATGATGATGGTATCAGAATGCCTAGATCGCAATGCAGAGCGGTCGAAATGTTCATATCGCAAAGAGCTATCGTAATACTCAGATCGCAAAACCTATCGGAATACTCAGATCGCAATGTTCAGATCGCAAAGTAGCTGACAAAATTCAAGCAGAGTAACGACTTAAAATACTTCCTTATACCCGTCGGAATCCCAGATCGCAAAGCACGATCGGAATGTCCAGATCGGAATAAGTAATAAAACCCACGATCGCAAAGTAGAACCAAACCCTTTCCGATGGTAAGGTTATTGCGATGGAAGCCCAAGTACAATTTGTACTTTCCAATGGATGTTTCTGCTTAAATTTCGAAATGAAGAACACACAAACTTTTTTGCACTTTTGATCCAAGAAAGATGATGCTTTAGCGAAAACCAAGATACCAAGAACAGTTTAACACGAATCCCTATGTTACACTACTTGAAACTTCGATCCAATACAAAAAAAATTTGAAGATTCGGCTAAAAACAAACCAACAATCTACGAAATGTTTAGAACACAAAAACAAACCTATATTTCATCCCAAGCTCTGATACCATTTGTAGATTTGTAAATCTATGCTTATGTTTTTAGAGAGAGAAAGAGATAGAGAGATGGTGGATTACACACACACTTAGAGAGAGAAACCAATGTTTTACTATGTGTAAAATATGAAACCACACCCCTCTCCATCTAAGGAGAGGGTTTATATACCCAAGCCCATGTGATGGGCTTGGTTTTACAATAGGCCGCCGGCCCATACAATCCATGGGCTCGGTTTTGGGCTTTGTTTGATAAAAGTAAATAACTAAACTACGAGCTATAACATGGACTATTGTTGGAGTGACCGATCCTTATTAATACGTAAAACGTATTTCCAACATGTATATTGTTATTTTGATAAAGTCATTGGACAAGAGTCTAAGACCGATTATTATTTATATAGGTTTCTGTGACCGAAGCACGCCCGTAGCCGATAATCCGCCTTTCATTATCAACGTGAGTTCATAGCCTCACACTCTTTTAAATGTATTATAAAATGATTTGTAAACCCGCGAGGGAGATAACATGCTAGTTTTTGATAAAAATAGAACACAAGTAGTCCCGATGGTATGCTTAATGATATGGACCCGAATGATGCTATGACCCTATAAACGAGATAAAAAGGATTATTAGTAGTTAGGTTATGTCACTTAAAGTCCCATTAGCATGAATTGTGAACTACTGGGATTTGGTAGACGCTTATGCATATGATAGTACTATTTGGGGACGATCACCCCAGTTCGCGCCTTGACGGTTGATCCCCGTCGTACCACATTGATTGGTAAGCGAATTTACGTATGAGAAGATTTACATAGCGTGATTTTTGTGATGACACACTAACTTAGATGGGCAAATTGTTTGTCGGGTTCGCGGCCCGTTGTTTTCATAGTAAGGTAACAATGTCATGCGGCTAATAATAATCCGTAATGTATTCAAATACGATTCAATAACGATGCTAATAACGATAATAATATTACCTATAATGGTAATATTGAGGCTACGGTCTCATGGACAGTTTAAGATGTATGCTTGATTTATATATTGCCTGACTAGCAATACGAGGACTTACTTCTGATATTATACTTGTGTTCTGATTTTAACGATTGTTTTATATAACGGTTTTTAATAAACTCTATGAATTCACTCGGCATTCGCTGATATGATTTTTGCATGTTTTTATCTCAGGTGCTTGAAGGTAATCCGGATGGAGATCGACTCTGATGGCCCACATAATATTAAAAATGTTCATTCGATCTATGTTTTATAAACTTAATGACCTGTATAATTTGGGACCTGTTGCACGCTTTAAAACTTTTTATCGAATGAATGTATGTTGAACCTTGTACAACCATTTTTATGTGTTGTCTATGATTGGAGTTATTGTGCTATCCCGTAACACTCTAAAAGACCCTTCCGCTGTACCAATACGAAAATTGAGAGTGTTACAGTTTGTATTTGGGCTTTAATGTCTAAAGCTAAACAATGCATAACCTATTTTATAAAAATCAAATTTCAAATGTATTTTGACCAAAAATGAATAAGGAATAACAACAATTTAGTAAGATATTAAAGTGACTATTTGTTAATGCTGTGATATTATACATTTAGTGGAGTACTGTATTTGGTGTTTATATTAATGTGTATATCAATAATTTTATTAATAATGTTTAAAAGAAGCGTTACCAGATAATCATCTAATATATATCATCATATAACAGGAATTTCTCTACGTTAACTTCAATTGTCATAAAAAAACAGATCTTAAAGGTAGCCCGTCCATCGGACGAGCCTTGAGGCTAGTATATATATATATATATATATATATATATATATATATATATATATATATATATATATATATATATATATATATATATATATATATATATATATATATATATATATATATATATATATATATATATATATATATATATATATCTTTACATTATATATAAGAGGAGGGATATGCCACATAAGCATCTTTTAATCCACATCAACATCATTTGGGCCGTAATCTATCATTCGGGTCGTGTCCTATACCCTGCTTATATTCATATTCCAACCAAATCTTCCCCATCTAAAACCCAGCTGTTGGGAATTATTGTTAAGTGTCAAGTACCGTCAGTGTAATTTAAGTATTGTTAGTATCTTTCAAGTACCGTTAGTGTTAATACGGTACATAGTAAGTACTGCTACTTATAATGTAAGTATTGCTATATTGATTAGGACGTATATATCTTTGTATAAGATATGTCACCGTTATAGTTAGAGTATATCTTATGTGATATACTTAATAGTTAGAATATTGATAATATATCGTATGTGATATAGTTATCTTTATAGAATATTCTAAGGTTTCTAGGGTTCTTACTCTATAAAAGGAACATAGGTACGATGACATTCATGTACCTCATTCAAGTCGATTAATAAGAGAATCGAATAGTTAATAGTAATTCTATTCTTCTGTGCTTTATAAGTTAGATTCCGCATAACTTATTTAACTTGAGTAAGAGTTCTCAAAGTGTTTTAGTTTGATTACAAACTATTATGCTAGTTCTTAACAGAATATAGATCCAATCAAAGGGATCAACAAGTGGTAACAGAGCTTGTTGAGAAACTCTGAAAAAGAAGAACTGTAGGATATTGTAGCTTATGTTTAGGGAGAGAAAGAGATAGAGAGATGGTAATAACACACACACTTTAGAGAGAGAAAATGTAGAAAAACACACTTAACTATGTGTAAATTATGTGAACCAACCACCCTCTCTAACTAAGGAGAGGGTTTATATACCCAAGCCTTGTGATGGGCTTGGGCTTACATATTGGGCCGTCCATACATTCCATGGACTGTGCCTTTCCATGTTTACTTAATGTTAAGTAACTAAACTACGAGCTACTACTTAATATATTGTCAGAGTGACCGAATCTTCCTAAATACGTAAAACGTATTTCCAACAATCTCCCCCCAAGGGAGGTCACTCCAATCAAGGGCGTTACCCAAGTTACAATAATAAAATAAACCTAGCATTCTATGCTTGTCTTGAGCTCGTAGTCTTCGTCTTTCTTTGCCTTTTCTTTTCTGGTGAACATGTTGATGTGATCTTAGATATCAATCTTGATCATTAATCTCTTGCCTTTATCTTGTGCATCCATTACTTGTGATCTTCGCCTCTTCGTGACATCATGTCCCACATACTAATACCTTCGTAATTCTCTAGAGCTTCAGAGTTCGATATAGCGGAAGACTTGACTTTTAGGCTTTCTAGAATTAAATAAAGTATTAAGTTCATAAAGTATAAGCATGCGGTGACGAATTCTTCTCTGATTCCGCAACGCCACCGTCTTCAAATGCCGCAACATAAGTAGACACGAACGAAATGGCTTTGAACATTTCATTCTAATTCGGTAGCATTTTACCTCTGGTCGGTGAAGACCGTTGGACGATATAAAATATCGTACTTGTGGCAGGTAGATTTATTAAAAGTCTCATTGATAAGATTTCGCGGGTAAACCCGTTCTCTTTACTCGACCTTCCAAAGCTGACTGCGAACGTAAAGAGTGAATCATTTAGATAAAATTATCCGCATGATTGAAGCCGTCAATTTCCGATTCCTGGAACAAGTTTGATTCATTAAAGAATCACACCATCGTTGCTTTCCAGTTATCACGAGCTTGATTCGTATAGAATTTTGCAAGTTACCTACCAAGTGCTGTTTGAGGTTAACACTAGAAGGATTTTCACTCATCACTGTGAACACTAAGGTATCACTCTAAGTGTTCTGGCAAGATCACTAAGATATTGCGTAGAGGCCTGGAACGTGTTTAAATTCAATTAAGAATTAAACAACTGTTGCTTTCCAGTTATCAAAAGTTTGATTCATACAGAATCTCACAAGTCACCTACCATGAGCTTTTTGATATTCGCTCAAGAAGGATTTCCATCTTCATTGTAGATACTTGCATATTACTCGGATGTTCAGGCAAGATCATGAAGATTTTAGTAGGACTCTTAGTATCTTTCTTACTTTTCACAATGTGTGAATAAGCAAGGAAATATGGAAGTGTGTCCTAATGAGATATTTTATGATCTCAAATGGCTCTAGACTCGATCGTACATTTTGGATTTTAGTGATCGGAGGCTGGAGAGGAGTGCCACCTTTTCAATATCAATATATTCGGAGTGAATAAATCGATAGATAATGCGTTTTCTCCGTGTGAATAAAACAAATATCTTTTGAGAGATATCTGAGTTAGCTGGGATGGGTTGTGCATTGCATCACTGGGTCCATGATGTCTATCGACAATATCGAGCATCATTGAAATGATCTCAATAGCATATGTGTTGACCCGGTTTCTGCCTAAGTTGTAAGGAGGCCTTCTTTCTTTAGACCCTTTATCTTTACAATTCTTTTTCATTCTTCAACCCCTTCAATGCTTACCAATACGTCATAACTAGCACCTTGTTGTGATTGTTCTAGTGCTAACTTAAGTACTTGGTCGACATTCAGCTACGTTCACGATCTTTATTCATCTTTCCTAAGGACTATATTTCTAGCTATTGGATGTCCTAGGGAAGATTCCTCCGGTTCTAGAAGAATCATTGGACTTAACCTATCCTAGCATCCTTATTTCACCACAATCTTCACCGTCGTGAATAAAGATGTTTTAGGTAAGTGTATGTCACCATGAAATCCATTTTGATATCCAAATCCATTTTGCCCCCCTTAACATATGCCACGATATCCGAAAACATTTCGCACATGTCGGGATGAGCTATCACGTTAAGTCAAACCATTTGTGATTAATCATTTCCCATATTAAATCACATTTTCTCCCACATATTAAAAATATTAACCCAATCGATGTTTTTAATATCAATTGATTTAATAATATGTTAAGAAAATTTGGAAGAAAAAATGCAAATCCAATTATCTTCATGATTCCAATTTGTGAGATATGATACCGATTTGTAACATGATCACATATTCACCATATTAGAAGAAATGGACAAGGTTGGACCTGATTGATGAGAACATCATATGATAAGATCAAATGGTTCTTGTCGGCAAATGTTGGTCGCCTCGTCACGTCTGAAGTCATCTCTTGACACCACATGTACGATTGGTATTGTTGTCTTGACACCAATTAGTGAACTTAGCACTTTCGGCATCGAAGATTCTAAACGCTTGACAATTGCTCCCCCTCAATTGTTGACCCGTGGTCTATTGAAAGAGATGTAGTCGTCGTTTGAGTAGTCGCATCGTCGAGTATGTAGATACCAATTGTAGATTGTTATGGTTGTAGAGATGATAGCTTCATAAAAACAAGATTTCTCTTGTTGTAACAAATAAATGCCACTGATGCGTACATATATTTGTGTTAGACCAAGTAATAAAGTAAACTTGATCCCTTACAAGGTTTTAAAGTAAACCTTTCCCGAGAAAATTAATTCCCGTTGTGAGCCAAAGCTTTCATAAGAAATACTTGACTTTAATGTGAAAAAACAGGTTGCAGTCTGAAATAACTACAAGCCATATGGGCATGTTTTATGAAATATTTACAACTTTTGTACGAACTCTATTTATGGCGTCGTGTCGATATTAATAAACATTTCTAAGGCCGTAATTATTATCGTACCAAAAGACATGCCTTTGAAAAATAAAGTAAAAATATTTTTGGATATTTCTGAATTTTTCAATTTTTATTGTTTTTATATGGTTTTATATTTTTGTATTTTGCTTTTGTGGATAAAAATATAAACAATATATACAGATGATCACCAAGGATACGGAGAATAGTTTACCACCACTATTCTTTCGCTTCATCTGCCAATTCCTTTAGTGTCTCGGGCGAGAATGTTCTCAATCCTAGCTTGTCGGCCAGAAATTCCATTCGAGCGCGATCTAAAGCCTTCGTGAAAATATCCGCCAATTGATACTCAGATTGGACAAAGTTAAGCTCTATCACTCCATTTTCCACTTGCTCCTTGATGAAGTGGTAGCGAATGTCAATATGCTTCGACCGGGAGAATTGAACATTGTTGCAGCATAAGGCAATTGCACTTTTGTTGTGACAGTACATCGGAATTCTGTTGAAACCTAGACCATAGTCGGTTAATTGTGATCTCATCCAAAGATTTTGAGCACAACAACCTGACATAGCTATGTATTCTGCTTCCGTACTTGAAATAGCATCGCTTTTCTGCCTTTTAGATGTCCAACTGATTAGTCGATCTCCTAGTAGTTACAAAGTTCCACTCGTGCTACGCCTTGTATCTTGACAACCCGCGTGATCCGCATCTACATATGTCATTAGTTCAATCGAAGAGTCCTTCGAATACCAAAGTCCCTGACTAATGGTTCCTTTAAGATACCGAAATATTTGTTTAACATTAGCTAAGTGTAACTCAGTAGGCCTAGTTTGATACCGAGCACACATACATATAGCAAACTGAAGATCAGGTCTACTAGCTGTGATATACAAAAGAGTACCGATCATTCCACGATAAAGTGTCGGATCAACGGCAACTCCATGTGGATCTGCATCAAGCTTAGTGCGTTCCACTATTGGAGTATCCACGGGTTCGCAAGATTCCATCTTATATTTCTTAAGAGATTCAAGGGCATACTTGGATTGATTGATAAAGATTCCTCTAGGACTCTGAGATATCTGAAGTCCTAAGAAAAATGATAACTTGCCCATCATTGACATCTTAAACTTGGAAGACATGAGTGTCCCAAATTCATCGGATAAGGTTTGGGTCGAGGCAACAAATATAATATCATCAACATATATTTGTACCATAATCATATCTTTACCTCGTTTCTGAATGAACAGTGTGGGATCCACCTTGCCTTTAACGAAGCCTTGAGTAATGAGGAATTGTGATAATAGATCATACCACGCGCGTGGAGCTTGCTTCAACCCATAAAGAGCCTTCTTAAGCTTGTACACGTGATTAGGATATTTAGAATTAACAAAACAATCCGGATGTTGAACATAGACCTCTTCCTTGATTTCACCATTAAGAAATGCCGTCTTCACATCCATCTGATAGACGATCATATTCATGTGGGCTGCATCAGCAAGGAATAGTCTAATAGCTTTCAAACGGGCAACAGGTGCAAAGGATTCCATAAGGTCGATGCCCAATAATTGCTTGTATCCACGAGCTACTAGTCGAGCTTTGTTCTTCAATATTCCGCCTAACTCGTCGAGTTTCACCTTGTAAACCCATTTCAAAGTGAGTAACTGTGCTTGATCTGGGCATGGGACAAGTTCCCATACATCAAGACGTATAAATTCATTAATTTTTTCTTGCATAGCTTCTATCTAACAGGATTGGGTAAAAGCTTGTTGCCACGTCTTAGGTTCAACCTCACTGAGAAAAGCATCAAAATGACAAAACATTGCACTTTCTTGTAACTGACTTCGTGTGGATACCGCACGATTAGGGTCACCAATAATAGAATCTATAGGATGATCCTTTATCCACTTGCTGTCATGTTCACGAATCCGTGGATTGAAGTAGACCGTAGTAGGAGCTTCCTCTGAGGTGGACGACCCGGCTTGATTAGAGTCAGGAATAGGAACACCAAAGAATGGAAGTTTATGCATTTGAGCGAATTCCAAGTCATGATCATCATCATCCTCTTCATCATCAATAGGCATGACATGGGTAGTTGATTTAGGTGTTGGTTGAGAATTACTTGTTGAAGGTATATCTTGACCAATAGTGGGTGCAGACGTATCTGATTGTGCTTCGGTTGCTGGAGCGACAACTTCGTTGACCGGAGCTATTACTTCAAGTTCTGGAGCAACAATTCTTGGAGGAGTAAAAAATTCATCAAAGAACGGTTGAACCAACGTATCCCGTTCATTCATAGAAGGTGGTGTAAATGATGATGAAGTAGGGTTGTTTGAGACAAGACCAGAACTAATGTTAC
Source organism: Glebionis coronaria (assembly GCA_025667525.1). Taxonomy (NCBI): domain Eukaryota; kingdom Viridiplantae; phylum Streptophyta; class Magnoliopsida; order Asterales; family Asteraceae; genus Glebionis; species Glebionis coronaria. The sequence goes on from JANFOE010001159.1 coordinate 76,899, forward strand.
TGGGTCCCATTTCATGAAGTGCGGGTTCAGAGCTGCTTTGCTCAGAAGCCATTGCTGTCAGCTCATCAAAATCAACATTCATAGTTTCAAGGATCTTACGAGAATTACGATTGTAGATTTGGTATGCCTTCTTTGTGGGTGCATAACCAATGAAAATACCAATATCAACCTTTGGTTGAAGTTTTCCCAAATTGTCACCATCATTATTTGGATAGCAAAGAGAACCAAATACATGAAGATATGATAAATCTGGTACTTTTCCATGGAGACGCTCATAAGGTGTTTTACCATGGCGTTTACGAATTAGTGACCGGTTTTGGGTGAAAACTGTTGTAGATACTGCTTCTGCCCATAAAAACAATGGAGCCTTTGCGTAAATTAACATCGTTCGAGCAACTTCTATAAGTATGTGATTTCACCTTTCAACGACACCGTTTTGTTGTGGAGTGCGAGCAACGGATGTTTCATGAGATATGCCAACTTCTTCATAATAATCACGCAAGATTTGATTCACAAATTCGGTTCCATTATCTGTACGAATGCGTCGCACAGTAGTGTTAAGACGCACTTGAATCATCTTGAGAAATCTGATGATGAATTTAGGTGCCTCATTTTTTGTTGTAAGAAATTTCACCCATGTAAACCGAGAGTAATCATCGATAATGGCGAGGATGTACTTTTTACCACTAAGACTTCAACACGCATTGGCCCATAAAGATCCATATGCAACAAATAAAGTTTCTCTTGGTTGGTGTCTTCAGACTTGGGTTTGTATGATTTCTTAGCGCTCTTCCCCATTGTATACGCGGAACACAAATGGTCCTTATGAAATGTATGTTTAGGAAGACCACGAACAAGTTCGTTTTTCGCCAAATGATTAATAGCGTCAAAGTTAAGATGAGATAACCGTCGATGCCATAACCATGACTTAGTCTTCGATGCTTTGGAGAGAAGACATACGGGAGAAGCGACCATCATATCTTGTAGAGACAAAGTGTAAAACTTATTCCCTCGAGTACCTTTCAATAAATCAACCCCTTCCAAATTACGAATGAAGCAGGTATGCTCTCAAAAAGCAACTTCTAGGTTTGCATCATAAAATTGTCCCACGGAAAATAAGTTGTGACCGAGACCTTCCAAATAATACACTCTTGAAATTATAACATTCCCAATATGATATTCACCGTAACCCATTATCTTTGCAATATGATCATTTCCAAATCGAACCGTACCAAGAAACTTGTTGACGAAATTTCTGAGCTGAGAGCGATCTCCGGTCATATGTTTAGAGCAACCAGAGTCCAAATACCAGAGAACAATTCAGACCACCTATTTTCAACAACAACAATAGACAATGCATTGGAAACTATTGGTTCCGGAGTGTTAGCAGATATAGATATAATATTATCAGAATTGCTAACATTTGTATGACCCTTAGATTTCCTACATTTTCTAATGAGAGTTTTACCACTAATAGGTTTTATTGTTCCAACTTTCTGAGGTTTTGGAGTATTAGCTGGCACTACAGTGGGAGAAGACCTATTTAAAGGGCACTTGGTTCCTACGGTAGTGTTGGTGTTCCTAGTTAAAGGACACGCTTGTGTTTTGGTAGCCCTGGTACTCCTAGTTAAAGGGCACGCTTTCTTCGCTTTAGTGGGAGTGATCCTAGTTATAGGGAACGTATTTTCCTACTATAGTGAAAGTTCTACCAGTGGGGCGCCACATCCAACCAACTTGGGTTAACACTTTCCTAGTCGTTTTCCATTCTAAACCATTCTTCCTGGAATTCATCTCATTCACATGGTCAATAAGGCAAGAATCATGACGACTAGAAAACATACATTCATTGCAATTCCAACATTTCAAATTAGAATTCACAGTAGGCTTAGAACGCTACACAACCGTAGAGCCTTTAAGATTAGCTACATGATTCTTTTTATTCAAAACAGAAATAACGTTCCTAGGACGAGATTCTACTTTCTTCTTCACTTGACTAATAGATGGGGGGCAAGATCCTATCATTCTTCTTGTTTATTTTAAGCTTAGATCGTTGAGCCTTACTAGTGGTGCTTACTCCTGTAGAAGGCAACACGAGAATATTAGAAGCTGGTTTTGATTTTGCCTGATCTTTAGTGACCAATGTTTGAGATGGTTTAGTCCTAGGGCCCGTGTTAAGTGGTGTGACAGCGATGAGGTTCTTTTTGATTGCACTAGAGGATGATGTTGAGACATGGCTGCGTTATCCACAACATTCTTACCTTTTAGGGTACGAAGTGTTTCCTTTAACTCAGCCGAAGCCAGATTTTTATCACAAATTTGTTCCCTTAAATCAGATATTTCCACCGACTTTTGATTCAATAGTTCAATCAATGATTGATTCTGTGCAGTTGTATCAGCACATGCGGGCTTTACTGAATCGAAGAGTAGTGTATTTTTCTGTTTTAAGTTATCAACTTTGGACAAAATCTGGGAAACTCGATTATCTAGATCAAGTTTAAAATTCTCAGCAGCCTCAAGTACGTTCACACAGTTAATCTCCTTAGATTTCTCTATGTTTATCGGCAAAGATTTAGTAACCTTGTCACTTGGCTGACGCTATTTTAATTGTAAATTCAATCGAAAATTCTTTTGAAAATTTGCGTCATCGATATTAACACCTTCGAATGACGTTTCAAAGATTTCTTGAATAAATTGTTGCTTGCATTCAAGCGAAATACAATGTGTTTGAATCTCACCAAAACGTTTTGAAAGCGAAAAATACGAATCTTGAAGCTTTAAAAATTCAACGTCAATTTTTGTGACAATTACTATCTACCACATTATCCACAGATTCAACATTATGCACAATAGAATCATTATCAACACTTTTATTCACATAGACGGAAACAATATCATGAGACATCACTTTCTTCAGAAGCTGATCATTTTGGCGTGAAATTAGTTCAATTTCAAGTAAACAGTTTTCATATGCATCATCCATTTCATTGAAAACACGTCTAACTTCTTCTATTTCCAAAAGCAAATCTTGATCAATAGTGCTAAGACAAACTTTAACATTGTTTACAAATGGAACAATTTCGTCTCGAAACGCAGCTCTAGTGTGCTCAAAATTCCATTCACCTTCTGTTATGGCCGTAGCCGTCATACGTTCCGTAATGACCTTGTCAAAATCAGCAAAGTGTTGGTGCACCGCATTTAAGCTATCTGACACCTTACTTACCGGTGGAATTAACTTAGTTAAATTCTTTTTGACAAGTGTAGGAGACGTACTAGGAAGGTTTTCCGTTGACAAATTTTGGGGCACAAAAACTGATATCTGAGCTAATTCCGTTTGTAAACGAATACGGGTTTTTTTAGAAAATTGATCTTTATTATGCTTATCATAATCAATCTTATGGAATTTTGAAAGCATTTTAGAATGAGTTTCTTCCGCAAGTGACTGTGTCTCCTCAGTACTACGAACATAAGGTGCTTCTTTCGATTTGCCAATTAGGGTCACATCATAAAGATAAGGAATATATTCCTGAGCTTGTTTTGCATAACCGGGATTAGGTCATAAATATTGAAGACACTTAAGTTCGAGTTCTTTAAATGATTTAGTTAAAAGATGAACCTTTTCTGTGGAAGCGTATTGTTTTAAAGCTGTTGTTCCTTGAATTTAAGAAGTTTGGTAGCATTAATTTCTGATTTAAACTTTTTAGACTCGAGATTTTCGAAATCCATTTTAAGTTTCTGAAAATCATTTACAACCAACTCTTTTTCTTTTAATTCATTGGAAAGAGTAGCTTTTAATGATTCTATTTCGTTTAAGTGTACAATCTTTTCAAAACAAAATTGGTCAAATTCAGAATAAGTTATTTTCTCTGCTTGAGGGACCATTTCAATAGTTTTGACCTTTTCCTTATACAGCGCAAGCTCAACGGTTAGGTTGGCATTCATATCTATGGTTTGTCAAACGGCTACATTCCTGTTATCAATAATATGTTTAGGCACCATTACCAAATCACGTTGATCATAAGATTCCATACCCGGCGTAACATTTGGTTGAGATTCACTCAAATGTGTTGGGTTGGATACCACATCATTTGAGTTACTAGTTCTTGAATGTTGTTCGAGGTTGTCATTCTCATGCTCAACTTGATGTGGATTATCATGAGCAATATTGGATGTGGTTGGTACCTCACTGACGACATCATAACCATAGTGAGAGAGATTAGCAACTAGAGCATCTTGGCTGAGTGAATGTCATCACAATCTGAATCATATGCGTCAAGATCATCTGCTTGATATACTACATTAGAAGTAGAGACGACTGCAACGCCTTCATTATCTGCTGCCCCTGGGTCTGCAAGAAATGCTAATTCCTCTGAATCCAAGATCTTTCCCTTTGATTGAGCATCGACCAAATACATCTTCTCACGAAACCACGTTGCATCCCTTCTCCTTTTTGGCTGAGTGCATTCCCTAGCCATATGACCTTGTCCTCGGCAATTGTAGCAATTCACAACCTTTTAGGACCAATAGTGATTCCATTACCACTAGCTTGAGAATTCACAGCTTGAGCGTTCACGGTCCTTGTAGGAGGTCCATATGAATTTTGCCTTTCTTGAATGGTTTGGACCGTCACTTGACCATCTTGGATAGTGGCTTGTTGTCGAGGATTTGAAAAAGTGCGGAGCTGATTGTTCGTTGGTGGAAATCCTCTAGTTGCAACAAGTTTTGACAAGTAGGCAGTTAGATGGTTTAAGACATCAGTAGGTGTATCATTTGGAGTAAAGACCGGTGCTTGAATTAGTGGAAGTTCATTGGAGTAGAAAGCTTGTGCTTGTGGTACTTCAATTGGAAAATATCCTTACTAAGGAGTATAGCCCATTGGAGAAGTGTCAGCTTGTGAGGGAGATGCCTGATGTGCTGGTTTCTATGGATAAGGCTATTGATGAACACTTTGTTGAAATGCTTCTGTGGCATTATTAGTGGTTGATAAGATGGTTGATGTGGTTGTTGATAGGTGTGTGGTGGTGACTGCTGCAAGTATGATGGTTGTTGATAAGTGTAAGACATGTTTTGTTGGGGAGTCATTTGTTGAGAAGCATGCATGGCAAGTGGATTGTTGGGAATAAAATGAAGCCAAGACACTTAGACGCTGACAAGAGGAAATTGGACGTTGATAGGAAGAAATCAAGCGTTGTCAGATCAAGCATTGACAATAAGAAGTCAAGCGTTGACAAAAAGAAGTCAAGTGTTGATGAGAAGAAGTCAAGCACTGATAGGATACTTAGTCTACACGTTTTATGTTTCTAGTAAAGATATGTTCGACAATGTATTTCTTATGTTTATCTTTACCTAAAATATCTTATACGTAGACTCTTGTACAAGGTCCCTTAAACTATAAAAGGAGGCCTTTAGGTTTTAGTGCAATATATGTTTTTACACTTTCATTGTACGCAAGTTCGATTATCAATCAAAGTGAAAGTTTGGTTTATTCTGTTTGTGTGTTCTTGTTCTAAGTATTAATTCCGCATAATACTTAGATTGTTTCATATACAACAAAGTTTCTCAAAGTGTTTAACTTGATTCATTCTCGTTTACACAAAGCTAAATCGATCTTAGTTTGGGATCAACAAGTGGCATCAGATCTTGTTGAGAAACTTTGATCTAAAGAACACAAAACCCTAAAAACCCTAAATCACCAAAAACCCTAATTTTTCAAGAAACCCTAAAAACCAGACAATATGTCTACTCCAGAGCTGATCTCCTCCTCTAGTCACAATCTAAAAATCCCCATGCTAGACCCTGACAACTTTGAGCTATGGAAGTTCAATTTTGAGCAGTATCTTCAAATCTATGATCACACTCTATAGGAAATTATTGAATATGGAAACACATTCAATAAGGCTGCTAGGATTGCTGCTGATATTGCTACAAGATCAATTCAGGGCTCAACTGAAGAGGATCGAAAAGAAAGACCTTCAGATGGAAGAGCTGTTGCAACTAAAGACATTGCAAAGAGAAGGAATGATATGAAGACTCTAAGCATTCTCAAACTCTCTTTGGGACCAGCAAATCATCATAAGTATAGAGGTTTTGAGTCTTCCAAAGAGCTTTGGGAAGCCCTTCAAGTCAATTATGGTGGTAATGATGATACTGCCTCAGAGAAGAAGAAGCAACTCTTGCATAAGTATGCTGTGTTTAAAGCCCTTCCCAATGAAAAGCTAAGTGGGGTGAGAAGCAGACTTCTTGACATCACAAGCAAAATTTCCTTTATGGGAACAGTATATGATGATGATGATATCATTACCACCTTCCTTAAAATTCTTGTTGATGCATGTAAGATTGAAGCAAGGTCTATTATTGTTACCAATGCTCACAAAAGTTCCACTTTTGTTGACGTCTACAATAAACTAAAGATTGTAGAGAATGAAATCCTTTTGGATTAAGGAAGCAAATCTACAAATGGAAACATGGCCTTCTTCTCACACAGTGAAGGTTAATTTGATCAAAGTGAGTCATACGTGCACCCCGTTACTGGATCACCTTGTGTCAACGTTGGATCAAGCTTTGTCAGCGCCCCACATTTAGACGCGGACACATATAATGTTGACTCACCGAGGATTAGGCCTGCTGGTATTGATCTAGATATAGTGTGTGCATACATTGCTTCATTGCCCAATGGTTCAGTGATTACATATGAGGACCTTGAGCAAATCAGTGATGAGCATTTGGAGGAGATGGACATAAAGTGGAATATGGCACTTGCAAGCATAAAGGCCAATAGATGGAATAGGAGATTCAAGAAGAAGATGACATTTAATGCTAAAGACACTGTTGGGTTTGATAAATCCAAGGTTGAGTGTTACAATTGCCATAGAATGGGTCATTTTATGAGAGAATGCAGATCTCTAAGAAGATCTGATGCTGGAAAACCTTCAAGCCAAATCATCAAGGTTGAAGACACAAAGGCTATGGTTGACATGCAAGAAATTGATGGTGTTGGCTGGGATTGGAGCTTTATGGCCAAAGATGTGGAAGAGAACAAAGCCTTGATTGCAGAAAAGGAAGAAGAGGAGCATGTTCACTATGCTCTCATGGCACATTCTTCATCTTCATCAGACAATAAGGTATACGATGATGCATTTTGTATTAAAAGTTGTCGTCTAAACACTGAAAAACTTAACAAAGAAATTTTAAAGTTAAAATCAGATGTTTTTGATGAAAGATGCAAGTTATCTAATTATCAACTTGCACTTACTCAAACTAAAAAGACTATGGCTGAATATAAGAAAATGGAGCTTGACCTAAAAGATCAAATTAACATTTTGTCATATGACCTTAAAGTTAGTGTTGACCTCAGGGATATTTTGGAGAGATCCAAAGGTGTCATACAAGTTGAGTTGGATGAGGCCATTAAAAACAAAGAGCCAGTATGGCTTAAAATTCAAAGATTTGATAAAGCTTCTCAAACCCTATAAAAATGTGTTACTGAACAAAGAGACTCTAGGGATATGACTGGGATTGGGATGAAAGAGTATGTTGATGTTACACCACCTGCTGGGAACTTCTATGGTGTCCTTAGAAAGGATTTCTCTTGGACTGGTATACCAGAACTCCAAGAAAAGGAATTTATTCCTCCACCAAGAGTTCTTACTCCAGTAGAGGAATATAAGCAGAAATTGACTGACTTAGACCAATAGAAGAAAGCCAATCCTACTTTGTTTGTTAAAGGTGGCATGATTAGTGAGAGCCCAAATGAGTCTACACCCATAAAAGTAACCAACCTCACTACTGGAAAGACTGTTGACCTTGGATTAAATGTTGATAGAAAACCTAGCATTAAATATGCAGAAATGTATAGAAAACCTAGGTCACCAAAAAGTCTAGTTAGTGATAATGGGACAGGTTTCTTTTCATCTAGACCTAGAGTTAGGTCTAGAAAAGCTTGTTATAGTTGTGGGAGTTTTTCACATTTGGCTTATAAGTGTGTCAATGTTTCAAAAGTCAACGCTGTTACGAAGTCAACCATGGTCAAACCCATACCTTTTGACCAGCAAAGTCCACAAGTTACTAGAACAGCTTCATTCTTTACTAAAGGGTCTAATACTTCTGGACAAAGGCCTTTTGAAAAGACCAATACATGGTCTAACAGACAATGGGTTCCTGTAGCAAAACCTAGTTTTGGCACTGACAAGCGCAATTTTAGCATTGTCAAGAACAATTTTAACGTTGACAAGAATATTTCCAACGCTGTTAGACCAAGTAATAACAAATACTTGCAACCAAAGGGAAAAGGGTTTAAAGCTTCTTCTAGCTTGACATGGAGACCCAAACAAGACCAAAACAAGACCAAAACCCTAATTCAAATGGGAATCCTATGACCTGTAACAGATTTCATTATATTTCAAAGGTCATAACTAAACCATTTGGGGTTAACTGGGTGTTTAACCTAAAAGGGATGAATAAGGGGTTCTTATAAGGACTAAGTATGTTCTTGTTGAACAACCAAATGAATCCAAGTCTGCTAGGCTTGGGTTCCCAAAGAAAACTAATTTGTTTTCTTTATGTACAGGGCATTCAAAAGCAGGTAAATGATTATGGCTATTGGGATAGTGAATGCTCTAGGCACATGACGGGGAAGGAAGATTATTTGACCAACTTTACCCCCATTAAGGATGGTGACAAAGTGTACTTTAGAGGAGGATATGGAACTATTACTGGCAAAGGCACTCTTATCACCAACAATTTTGAAAACGTATTTCTGGTAAAAGAACTTGATTATAATCTATTTAGTGTATCACAAGATTGTGATAACAAAAATAGGTTCTTTTCACTGATACTGAATACTTGGTATTAAGCAAAGACTTTAAAATACCTGATGAGAAGTTCATTGATTATAGAACACCTAGGCATAAGGACATTTATAATGTGAATCTTAATGGAATTAGGATGAATAATAATCTGTCATGTCAAAATGCTAAGACTTCAGTTGATGAAAGTAATCTTTGGCACAGAAGGTTAGGGCACATAAATTTTAAGAACATAAACAGACTTGTGAGACATGGTTTAGTTGATGGTTTGCCTGAAAAGGCTTTCCACAATGATCATTCTTGTGTTGCATGCCTTAAAGGCAAACATCACAAAGTCTCTTTTAAGTCTAAATTTGTGCACTCTAGTTCTAAACCACTTCACTTGCTGCATATGGACTTGTTTGGTACAACTAATATAGAAAGTTTAAATGGTAAATCTTTTTGTTTTGTCATAACTGGTTATTTTTCTAGATTTACTTGGACTTTCTTTTTGGCTTTGAAAAGTGAAACTGCCACTGTTTTGATTAACTTTATTACCCAAATTGAAAAGAAGACTGGGAATTAGGTTAAGATTCTTAGAAGTAATAATGGTGGTGAGTTTAGAAATAAGCTGTTAGATTACTTCTGTGTCAAGAAATGGATTACTAGGCAGTTTAGTGTAGCTAGAACCCCACAACAAAATGGGGTGGCTGAAAGGAAGAATAGAACACTCATAGAAGCAGCTAGGACAATGTTGGCTGATGCTCACTTTCCCATTGCATTTTGGGGTGAGGCTGTGAATACAACCTGCTATGTTCAGAATAGGGCATTGATCAACAAAATCCACAATAAGACACCTTATGAGCTATTTTGGAATAGGAAACCTAATATTGGGTTTCTTAAACCCTTTGGATGTCATGTAGTTGTACTGGATACTAGTGATGCCTTAGGAAAGTTTAGTGCTAAATGTGATGAAGGATTTTTATGGGCTATTTAGTGCAGAGTAGAGGATATAAGGTTTACTTTAAGAAAGAAAAACGTATACTTGAAAAGGTACATGTTAGGTTTTTAGAAAGTAAACCTTGTGATCCTGAGAGTGGACCAAATTGGTTCTTTGACTTGGGACCTCTATGTAGAACCTTGAATTATATGCCTGTTACTAATCCAGACATTGTGAAAGTGAATTCAAATGTTATGGAAGAACCAATTGTTGAAATTTTAGGTATACAGGTTGATAAGGAAGTAGGATCACAATCAGTCAAAACAGCTCCCATACTTGAGTATGTCACCATTCTTATTTGGACAGATGGATTTGCTGCTGTTGCTGCTGCTGGAAAGGAAAAAGATGGTCCACAAGAGAAACCAATTGATGAAAACATGCATGAATCTTCAAGCGCTGACAAAGGAAAATATGGCGCTGACAGGCCAAATACAGGTGTTGATGGCTCAAACGTTGACAGACCCAGTTCAGGCGTTGATAACTCTTTTGACCATTTATTCTCTTCCAGTGTTTTTGAACAAGGTAGGCCTTCAACAGTTCATGAAGAGGTTCATTTAGGTGATGATGGAGGAGAATTTGAAGATGATATTGGTAACTTGGAGACTGAAATTGAAGACCACACAATTATTGAAGGAGGAATACTTACATCAACTATCAAAAATCATCATTCTTCTCTAGTTATTGGTGATGTGATGTCTCCTGTTCAAACAAGAAGATCTCATCAGAATCAAGGAGTTTTTATTGCCAATATCCACAAGAAGGTTGATACCCTCTTGTTCAGGTATGGTTGTTTGCTTGTTTTCTGTCACAACAGGAACCCAAGAAGATATTTGATGCTCTCAAAGAACCAAGTTAGGTGGAAGCAATGCAGGATGAGCTTCACCAATTTTCTATTCAAGATGTTTGGGAGTTAGTAGATTGTCCCAAATATGTCAGACCTATAGGGACAAGATGGGTTCTTAGAAACAAAAAGGATGAGAGAGGAATTGGGGTCAGAAACAAGGTACGTTTAGTTGCTCAAGGCTATACACAAGAGGAAGGGATAAACTATGAAGAGGTTTTTGCACGTGTTGCAAGGATTGAAGCAATAAGGATTTTCCTAGCCTATGCTTCTTTTATGGGCTTCATAGTTTATCAAATGGATGTGAAGAGTGCTTTTCTTTATGGCAAAATTGTAGAGGAGGTTTATGTTATGCAGCCTCCTAGTTTTGAAGATTCAGAACATCCAGACAAGGTGTATAGAGTGAAGAAAGCAATGTATGGACTTCATTAAGCCCCAAGAGCATGGTATGGTACATTATCCACCTATCTGGTGGAAAATGGATTCAAGAGGGGCACCATAGATCAGACTTTGTTTACCAAGAAGATTGGTAAGGACTTTTTACTTGTTCAAGTCTATGTGGATGATATCATCTTTGGCTCTTCAAGTCCAAAGATGAGTGAAGACTTTTCCAAGCTCATGACATACAAATTCAAGATGAGTGCAATGGGAGAGATGAAATTCTTTCTAGGTTTACAAGTTTAGTAGAAAGAAGATGGTATCTTCATCTCTCAAGATAAATATGTAGCAGAAATCTTAAAGAAGTTTGGCTTTTCTCCACATGAAAAACGGGATAACACACCCATGGATAGGGAACACCCTTGGGGAAAGGTTGGAGATGGAAAAGAGGTGGATGTCAGGCATTATAGGTCAATGATTGCATCATTGATGTATCTTACAGCTTCTAGACCTGACATTATGTTTGTTATGTGTGCATGTGCACGCCATCAAGTGACTCCCAAAGAGTGTCATCTTCAAGCTGTCAAGAGGATATTTAGATACCTTAGGTGCTACCCCACCTTGGGATTATGGTATCCAAAGGATTCTCCATTGGAGCTTAGTTCTTATTCAGACAGTGATTATGGAGGTGACAAGTTTGATAGAAAATCCACAACTGGTGGATGCCAATTTCTTGGGAGTAGGTTGATATCTTGGCAATGCAAGAAACAAACATTGGTGGCCAACTCTACAACTGAAGTAGAATATGTAGCTGCAGCTGCTTGTTGTGGACAAATCTTATGGATTCAGAACCAATTGTTGGATTATAGGTACAATTTTATGCATACCAAGATTTTTGTAGACAATAACAGTACTTTATGCATTATTAAAAATCCTGTACATCATTCTAAAACAAAACACATAGAAATTAGACATCATTTTATAAGAGATTGTTTTGAGAAAGGTTTAATACAACTAGATAGGGTTGACACAGAAGAAAATGTGGCAGATTTATTAACTAAACCTTTTGATACTTAGAGATTTCAATACTTGGTAATAAATTTGGAATGATCAATCTTACCTAATGCGTGTTTTTGGAACTTATTGTAAAAGTATGTACAGGATATGCATTGTTATTGGTCATTCTACAAACTTAGGTTTTCCACTTTATATGTCTAACGCTGACAAAGGTTATTTTAACGCTGACAAGTGTTAAAATGGACGTTGACAGCAACATGTTAGTTTTGTGGTTTTTGATCTAATTATGCAGGCATTATGAGCATTGTACAAATGGATAAAGAGTTGCTTATGGATCTTTGGAGCTTACTTGGAGTGTGTTCAAGTTTATGGATGATGGTTGGAATGTTTACATTCCTATCTTGACATAAATTTTTATTGCATGTATTATGTTTGGCAACTTGTATATCATAGTTTCAGGGAAGGTCTAGGAAACCTTTAGGAATTTTTGGGTATTCATATAATACTCTTATCACATTTCTAGATTGTATCCACTGGTGAGTACGAGTTAGTTTACTAAATCGTGAGGCACTGTAGCATGCAAAGTTGATATACTTTGCATGCTGCCAAGCCTTTTTGACCTAGAATTGGATGTGGTCTGTTGGGAGACTTGGATATGATTTTTATTGGGCTTACCTAGGAAGTTACAAAGGATTTTATAAGATAACTTCATTGTTAAGAACTTTAGTTAGCAAGGGACACTTGAGGACAATTATGTCTATCTTGCTTAAGCAAGTGTGCATGATTGGACAGTGCTTGCCACCCTATGGTGATTTTCAGTCTATAAGTTATCTTCACTAGGATAAATTACTTTGTTAAGGTCCTTTTTCTTTTATTTTATTTTTATTTTTGGACGCTGACAGTTTTATTTCCAAACGTTGTTAAGACCAATTTTGACGTTGACATGGCAAAATCCAACGTTGACAAGATATAGCCGTTGGGCGCTAATAAGTTATTTTTTACCGTTGATAAACATTGGGTCCTACCAAGTTGTTATTTTTGACGAAAATATGGGCCGTAATTTTAGGAGTTGGTAACTTTTTATTAATGCTAGAGATAAGTTATATCTTTTTCAAGATTTTCATCATTATATTTTGAATATAACTGCCTCATGCTTTGACCAATCACATGTTTTCACCTCTCCTATATATTTGGTTCATTCTTTTGAAATAGGGTAACTGCTTATTCTTGTCTAACTAAAATTTCACAAACCTTCATCTTTCATAACATTTATCACAGCTTTCTACATCAATGGCGCCTAAGTGTAAACCAAGAGATTTGGATTTGGGGTTCAGAAGTCAGCATAACGTGGTTGCTAATTTAGAAGCTGATGATGCTCTGTTTCCCCAATATACTTAGATGGTGGAGTATTTAAATGCATCCCCCATAAGGTATGCACTTTCTCATGCTCCTCTTATCCCTGTCACACATATTAAACAATTTTGTAATACAGTCACTTCCTCAACAGTTAATAATGTGACTACATTGACTGCTATTGTCCATGGGCTTCCATGGGTGGTTACTGAAGCTCTGGTTTACCAAGCTTTGCATCTTAATGATGCAGATGGTATAACCACCCTACCCATTAGAGAGCTAGAACAAGGACTCCAAGCTTTGGGTTATCCTTTGCCAAAAGATGGCCATTTAAACAAATATACAAAACAAGAATTTCCCCCAGCTTGGAAGTACTTGATACATGTCATTCTTCAATGTTTGAGTCCCAAGTGTACTGCACACAATGAAATCAACCGATCTATTGGGAGTGCGATTGTGTGTATTGCTACTGGGCAAAAATATAATTTTTCAAAAATGATTTTTGATGGCATCTGTCATAACAAGGGTAGCAAGATGACTCTTGCTTACCCAAGGTTTTTACAAATGGTGTTTGATGAACAAAGATACTACAATAGGGATCACAATGATTTTTATACGATCCCTGTTCAAAAGAAAGCAATTTTTGGGAAGATGAATTCACCACCTCATAGAGACTTAACCCTTACCCAGGCCATGCTTGTTGTTATTGCAGCAGCACAACCTCAACCAACCCCACAACCACAACCAAACCCATTTCCTGAACAACCACCATCACCTCAGCAAATGGAAGTTGACCAAGAACCCTTCAACGCTGACACGTTAAATGTTGGCGTTGATACTCCAAATCAAAACGCTGACACACTTTTACAACAAACCCAAACACCCCTTAACCTTCAAACAAACACCCAATCCACATCATCTTCTACACCCCCTAAATTTAGGTTGGTAAAATGCCAAAGGACTGCTAGAGTGTTCTCCTCTAGTGGTCCTAGCCATGTTGCAGAGAGAACCACCACCACAAGTGTGATTGTTGACATGGGTGGGGCTGGGACTATTGGTTCTAGCTTAGAAGCAGGCCAAGCCAGTCCTAACATACTTAAGACCCCATCCATGCCCCATGACTCTACTTTGGGAGGTCAAATTCCCATTCTAGAGAAGGGCATATTGGAACCTTACACATTATTGGAATTGATGGCTGTCTGCATTAGCTTGCAAAAGCAAAATGCAGAACTTGTACATACTGTCTCTACACAAGGCCTTGAACTCAAGCAATTGAGGGAGAGGATTGTTGTTTTGGAAACTGCTGAGGCTAGGAGACGACAGGCGAGAGTCCTTTCATCAGGAGAGGATTCTTACAAAGGGAAGGAAGCTGCTATTGAGCCATTTAATTTAAGTGACAAAGGCTCAGGTGGTTCTATTGGTCTGGAGATGGCTGAAGCTTTGACCATTTTGAAGAGGCTAGTTATTGATGTTTCACTGGAAACTCCAACGAAGATATCATTTATGGAGATGTTGGAACAGGTTTCTAAGCCAGTTGCTGACATTCAGAGTTTAAGCATTGATATGAGTAAGTTAGGCGTTGACACTCAGGTTTTGGATTCTAATGGACTTACAGGTGTGATTGATGTATCCCAGTCATCAGCTATCATACAGGATGTGTCTACACAGGTACCATCAACTTCTTTACCCACCATTGATGTATTACATAAAGGTAAAGGGATTATGGTAGAAATAATAGTTCCCAAGGATGTAGCCCAAGTAATGTTTGATTCTATGTTGGCTACACAACTTGAGGAAAAAGAGAAGAAGATTGCTGCTATTGAGTCACCATTTATGGCTACTTCTGAGAGTAATAAGGGAGGTAGTGATGATGAGAGTACTGATTAAAGTGTGATGATTATTGAAGATCCAGAAAGGCTTGAATATGGTGATGAGTTGGCAAAGTAAAGGAGTGTAGAGTTGAAAACTCAGGTAGATTATGAGATGCCTGAAGTAGCTCAAATGTACTTTGCATGGGAGAATAAGGTAATGGAGAATCCAGACATGACAATTTCAGATCAAATTTGGGGTTTGGAGATTTTACTAAGAGTTCAAAGAGATTGCAAGGTGATTCTGAAGTATAAGGCTAGCAAGGTTCTTTCACAGTCTAAAAAGGATAGAAGGGATCTCTACTACATGCTTCTCAGATGTCCTGAAGGAGGTTGGACTTTTTAGAAGTTACAGGGTTTGTCCTTTGAGGAGTTGAAGTTTAGGGCTTATCCTATATGGGCAAGTGTTCAAGAGTAGAACACTATCAGACTTCTTTCAGATGAAAGAAAGGAAGAACTTGCAGAAGAGATGTAGATTCAACAGGCTTTAATTGCACCAAGGCCTTTAAAGAAGGGATTTCCACTTGAGTTCCCAAAGAATTTGGATAGAGTGAATCCTAGTGAAGCAGTTATTAGAAGGAGTATTAAGCTCTTACCCTTGGAAGCTTCACATATGGTAGAGGTGTTACCTCATGATTCTAGAAACCCTATAGTTCACTATGAGGAAGATGCAAGTGGGTTTTGGATGATTGGCAGATATGGAAAGGAGGTACTGTAAGACCCGTGAAAGTGCCGTAAGATGCTAAGTTATTGTCTCAAGAGCTGTTCAGTATGAGCATCTCTCTTAAGTTGTGGCTCACTTGTGGATGTGAGATCCCGAGCCCAACGTCATTTATTTAATCCTATTTTACGTATATTTTTGAAATTTTTAAGAATTTTTTATCGTGGATTTATTTGACGGTTTAAGTTGAAACCAACGTTTACGGTCGTAATTTAACGTTTGACGATTTAAGAAGAACCGATGACGACTACGATACCGACGGATGCAAAAAATTTACCTTTTATTATCGATTGATCGATATTTGAGTTTTTCGAGATTTTATTTTTATTACGTGTTAAGTCGAGTCGGAACCATGTGTATATTCGTTTTGTGTGCGTTTGAACCATTTAAAAGTATTTTCAAGTGTTCGGGGCGAAACCCGACTCCCGTAAATTTTTAAAACCGACTACTAGTCATAATCCCGCTCTTTAAGAAGGATTTGCCACTAAGGCCAAAAGAATGACAATATTGCAAGAAAGGGCCTTTATAATTTTACAAAAGAAAGAGAGAGAGAAAAACACTTTCATTTTTCATTTCAAAAATTTTCTTTCTTCCTCCTTTTTCTCTCTTAGGCCGCCGGCCATGTACCACCATCACCACCACCACATCAAATTTTTTTGGGTTTTGGAAGAAAACAATCAAAGACCACCTCTTAATAAATCTTTGTAAGTGTTCTTGTGCAATCAAATCCCACATGCATTAACATAAATTTTTCAAGAATCAATGATTTTTCAAAAACATGTTTTAATCTAATTAAACCCATTTATTGTTTAATTCATGTGTTTATAATGTTAATTAATCCATAAAACAAGATGGGGATTTATGATTTTGGTTTTATACAGCCCCAAAACCCACGAATTTTTGGGGGTTTTTGGGTGCTCATGGTGTTTGATGAAATGTGTTGTGGGGTTATGTTTTTAGTGATGTTTTTGATGTTTTTAAATGGTTAGAATCTATTGCATGTATGATTTATGAAATGGGTTTTTGTTGTGATTGTTCATACAAGTGATTAAGGATAGTTAGGATGTTTTGGATTGGTTAATTGGTGTTATAATAGGTCTAGGATGTAAGAAAAAGGGTTGGAATGATGATTTTTACGGTTTTGAAAGAGGTGTTTTTTGATCAGAAACTTTAGGGGTATTTTCGTGGGTTTAAGTCTAAGTCCAGGTTGAGATGATTGAATATTGTGGTAGAGCTTCTTTTTAGCTTCGTTTTGATATAAGATAGAGCTTTTGACTCCAAACGAGTCAAAAGTTACGTTATTTTGATAGTTCGTGTACCGGGAGATGAGAATCAACACAATCCGAATTTGTGTTTGGTTTTGGGTCAAATCCCGGGGACCATAGATAGAGTTTGGTAAATGATTTAAAGTTAATTTTTGGTTTCAAACCTGCATTTGTGAGTCTATTTTTAGACTTAGGTGACAAATGGGTCAATGGTATATTTCAAATGGGTCAAATGAGTCAAACTTGGCCAATGTGTAAAATAAGTCCAAAAAACGTAGGTTTAGTAATGTGTTGAGTAACGGGTCGTAAAAGAGAAAACTTTTAATGGGATTAAAAATGGGTTTTCTACAGGTCTTAAGGTATTTTTGAGAATTTTCCCAAATTTTATAAAAGGGTATAAGTCTAGGAAAACAGCCCATACTTTTGGTAAGTATCGGCGAAACCGTAAAATGGATAGTAACTTTAATAACATTGATAAATGGTATAAGTCTAGTAACAACTACTTGTTTGGTTTTGGCGTGAGTTTTCATAAGCATCAAGTGTTTCGATTTGCGTGTGTTTAGTACAATTATGTACGCGGTGTATTGATTTGGTTTTCGTACTTTGACTTTTAGGTCAAGTGTTTGATTATCCCGGGCATCCACATCGTCGGTGACATTTCTCGTTACGTCTTCGCTAGAACCACTACTACTACGCAAGGTGAGTCTATAGCCTCGCTCTTTACTTATTTCAAATGTTTTTACCCGCGAGGGGGATACATGATATTTAAATGAAAATGAACATAAGTCATGAATGATTGTTGGACCCGAATGTTGCCTTGAAATTGTGTTGAGTACCTAGTTGCAAAAGGACCTAATTTCATGAACTATTAACTATTGTCTTGCCCTTGCGAAGGGGGAAATAGCCGCTTATACAAAGTGATAGTACTATGGGGTTGACTACCCTATCCGAGACGAGGGCTAGTACGTTGATACCCCCTGCGGACGGATAATTTGTGATAAGAGATAAGGTATAATTACAACTGATGCCTTTAGTAGGGGCACTGGTTTCATCTGAATCACGCCGGTAATTATTACGCGGGTGATTGAGTTAACGGATTAGTGTCATGAGCTTAAACACAATTGTCTTATCCTTGAATAATAGATTGTTTGCGCGACAATGCTATTGAATGATCATGATTGGTTTTTGATACTTATGTTCAACTTATGAATTGATAAACCTATAGATTCGCTCAACCTTTGTGTTGACAGTTTTAAGCATGTGTTTCAGGTAACCAAGATAGATAGCAGCGGAGCATGCGAGGATGGAAGTTGTTGTGGCTTGGCGGTCTACTTGTTTTTCCACCCTTTATTTAACTTAAAACTCTTTTATTATTCTGCCATGTGAGCAAAAATGTACTTTTGGGTTGAGATTCAGTGGGGACCTAACGCAAACTCTGTTTTGTATTATCTTGGGATTTGGAAAAACCGTAAACTTGTATGTTTTTAATAATGTTAAATTTATGTTAAACTTTTACGTCTCTTTGAGTCGTTTAATATAGCTTATGTGTGATGATAACTGCATAGCACCCAAATGTTGTAGTTCCGCTGCGCATAGCATTTGTGGGGGTGTTATAGATTGGTAATCAGAGCCATGAGTTATAGAGAACTAGGTCATTTTGAAAAATCCTAAACTATAACTTTTGGTGTCGTAAGAAATTGTCCAAGCATACAACTATCCTGCATGGCTCCGGTAAGAATTCTTTAGCATTGCTTTATATTTTAGATGTATCCCTCAAAATTGATATGAATTCCCTATTATTTAGTAAGTAAATACTTTGATATATATTGAGATATATTGTTTTGTACGTTGAGTACTTATCATCGTAATTTGCAAATTCCTGTAAAGATTATCGTATATGTTGCATGTAATTGGCATAACGGGCTACATTGCATTACATGGAAACACCGCGTTGTAATCCTACGTGTATGTAGGAATGGTTGTATGTATAAGTATGTATATACTATGGTATTTAAAGGCATTGCACGTGAAGCAATGGTCCTTGAGTGATTATCGTACATGTTATAATGCGGTTTTGTTGAGAATTCGGCCTCACCGCAAATTATCAATCTTGATAATTAAATTGTTGTTCGGATAACCGAATATGAACCTCGTTTGATACTCTAGATACGTAAGTAACGCTTCGTAACATATTGTATATTGACTAGATTGATCTCGATTGTCGTTATCGCACCGTGATGTGTCATTTTGGACATTTTCTTTTGAAACGTAATTTACTTACGTATTACTTTATTTCCTTTATTCCTTATGGTTTTGATATATTGGTTGGTGTAACTATTATATAGACGAAGTATAATCAACGATGCGTACATCGTAGCGACGAATCACATGTGTATTTTATAAAACATGGTTGAGGCGTGTCGCCATTTAATCATTGTTTACTATTCTACTTGAATTTTAAGATGTGTTTTAAAATAGACTAGCGTTGTGATCAATCGCGATAACTTGGAATTTGGTTGGTTTTTGTGTTAATTTTGTGGAGTACGATTTCGAGACTCATCCGAGGCCGATAACAACATTTAGTTGACATACGTATTCTCGTTCCATTTATTTCATTTTGTTTTGTTGTTTCATTATTTTGAAGTTAATATTTTACATAACGAGGTCCGGCATTTGTGCGAGTTAAGTAAGTGATGAGATTGCTTTTATACATGGTCTCATCGTCCAAATCGGGCTTAAAATGCATAAAATATCATCAAAACTGCCAAATATATGCTTGTGTTTGTTACTTGTGTATTTTTAGGTACGGATATTGAGGAAATGGCAAAAGATCACAAGAATCATTCAAAAACGAACACGGGAAACGAAGCCGCACAATGAACCGGGCCCAAGTTTGGATTTTACAAAAATGCCCTTGAAGAATTGAAGATTGTCAAGATTGGTCCCTCTACTATTGAAGACTTGGCAATTTATACCCTTGCAAATCTCAATTATTGCATTTGGGTCCTTAAATTATCAAGTATTTACAAGATCAGTCCTTGAAGAATCCAAGAATTGCATTTGAAGTCCTTGTTAAAAGTTGGAAAACAAGTTGTGCCAAAAATGACAACTTGTGCAAAGTTGACACAAGTATAATGGGACGTTGTTGGATGTTTTTCACAATATAAACAAAGTATGAACATTGGGGGGCCATTACTGTCAAACATCCAAACCTACCACAGCCTATCAATTCGCCACATCACTCCAACCCACCACTCACCATCCTACACCTCACCACCCCCCTCCATGTCACCTTCCACCCACAATTAATTAACTGATTAAATAATCAGTTAAATACTTTCCCTCCTAACACCTTTTTTAAAACTAATTTACCCCCAAAACGGATTAAAACCTCCCCAAATCACACATAAACCCTAATCCTAAAAATCTTAAAACAGAGGGGAAATTGTTAATAGCTTCCAGATTGATGATTAACCTTGCACTAAACCAATCCCCCAACCCAGAATCTTTTCACAACAAGCCCATGTGACTGTAGGGACCTCCCCTACACGTCACTTTCCTCCTCAAAACCTAAAACCGACAAGATGAACGTCCCTGATCCTTTTACTTGGTCCCTAAGGCTGAATAAACGCACAAGATTGTCCTAACAGCTTGCACATCACTCTCCATGGACAGAGATCACATGAAGGCCATGTTGACTAAAGATTGAAGACTTTTTTCAAGGGCATTTTAGGGCTTTTCATATCTTAGGGTTTTTAGACCTAGAAAGTTCTATTACTTAGTATTTAAAGGGCATTCGCATGTGAATGCACCTTTGTTCCAGATTTTACTCAAAAAATTGTAATCTTTTTAAATATTTATAAAGTTTGGTATTTGTGTTTGAAACAAGTGTAATTCCTTTTATGAGTTTTAGAAATTGATATATTTTTGTTGAGTAATTAATCTGAGTTCCATTGATATTGTGAAACACTTGGTGTTTATTTCGTTTTCAAAAGGTTTTTGAAAAAGTGTCTCTATTTTCAGAAATTCCAAGAATTTGTGAAGTGAAAGTGGATCATATTCTTGGATTTTCTGCTATTGTTCTTGTTTTTGAAACGTGTTAAAGGTTTCAAGGTTTGAGGAAAGGGTTTAAGAGGTTTTAAGTTTCAGAAAATCAGAAATTGTGCATTGTGTTTGTTCTTGTTTTTCTTAGCAAGATTTGGAGATTCTTTGTTCAAGTGTTCTGCATAGACCCGGGTCTATTGGAGGTGACATTCAGTCACTGTTGGGCCTGGATGTAGGCCCAACAAGGTAGTCCTTGTTCCTTGTTTGAAATTTTTGGTTTTTAGTTTTAAGTGTTATATGAGATTTGTGCTTTGGTATGATTTTGGTGTAAGTGTTGAAGTAACTATTTCTTTTGGATTGATTATGCTTGAAATGCATGTTAGAATTGAATGGAATCAGTTTGCTTTAGTTTAGTTTAGATTTGCTTTGAAAATTGATTTTCAGAAAAACTTAAGGGGTGTTTGGATTAAGGCTTAAGTAGGTGTTAAATATATGTATTTGGCTTAAAACTTGTTCAGACTCACTCAATATAGTATCTTTAGGTTGTTTGTTAGTTTAACTTTCAGTTTGGGTAAGATTAAAACACATTTGCATGATAAAGTTTGAAGAAAATGGTGTAAAATCAGGAAACTGCCATTTGTGTATCAATTTGTGTGAAGCTGGCCTTCAATTCTTGATAATCTGTTAGAATAGGGGGTATTTGAGGATTGTGTATTGGTTACATGCTAGTTTGTGAGCTTATTTGCAAGATTTGAGCCTAGGAAATTCGATTTTGTGCATGCAACTTGGTCAATTATTCATCAGATACCACATTGCCTTAATCAGAAACTTTGGGTGTTTGATTTGCTTGATTTTTGTGAAAGACCTTGAGTTTTTCTTGTTTGATTGACTTCCCACAACCCAACTGGTTGTGGGAGTGCCCTTTGTTCCAAGAAAATCCCATTCAAGAGCTTTCCTAAGCTCCATTGGTCAACTGACCAAGAAATCACACTAGCAGTGGGAACTCCTTTCCCACTGGTAGCACAAAAGTTTCCCCTGCTATACAACAGTGCAAAATCCCAGACATGTCACTTTCAGAAATCTTACTTTTTTGTCTTTAGTGGGTGAAAATGGGAGTTAGACCTTCAAACTTGTTTTATTATTTTTTAATTTTATTTTTGTTTTTTCTGATTAATTAAAGTTTTTATTACTGTTCATTTAGTAATTTTTAGATTATTTAGCTATTTATATAACTTTTTAATATTTCTGTTTTTGGCATTTAGTGCCAATAATATTTATTTTCAGTTTAATCAATTTTCCTGGACTTAGAATATTATTTTAAGATTTTTGGTTAAAAAAGATTTTACTGTTCATCTTTTTATTATTTTTTAGAATTAATTTAAGATAATTAGGGTTTTATTTTAAACTAGTTTTGTCTTTTAGTGGTAAATTTAATATTTTTCAATCTTTTTCATTTTTACTGTTCATTAGAGTAATATAGGATTTTTAAAATTGGTAGATTATTTTTAGCATTATTTTATTATTTTTTATAATTATTTTAGTTTTAACATAGTTTTTAGTAATTTAAAAATAGAAAAATAGTTTTTAAAAATTAGGAAAAATACTTGTTAGTTTTTAGATAATATAAGTAAGTTATTTGTTCAATAAAATCATATTTTGGACATTTTGATTAATTATATTTAATTTTAGGGCTTTAATTAGCATTTAAAATTAAATATTTAATTAATAAAAGGTTTTAAAATATTTTTATTGGATTTTATTTCTTATTTATATTATTTTGGACTTGTTTTAGCTTTTAATTAATTTTCAGGTTTTAAATTTTTAAATTTTGTAGTTTTTACGATTTTACGTGAACGCGTTTTCGTCTTAGCTCGATCCGTCTTCGTAACCGTCTTTCCTTTCCTTTCTCATTTCTATTCTCTTTTCTTCTTGTTAATAATCACAAACATTAATCAACTCATTACACAACACACGTGCCTCCTCGAGAACGAACTCACTTCACATTGGGTCATAACTTGTGGTTTTCCTAAACTACTCGTTAATACTTACCCTAATTACCTTCCTTTTCCTAAAGGGGTAACAATACAACTATCATTTTGGCGCCGTTGCCGGGGAGGCGTGTTGTGTTTTGATTGAACCATTGTTGTTTTTTATAATAATAGTATTTGTATTAGTAGCACTCTACTAATACGTATTATCGTTTTTCGGTTTTTGTGTGAATATTATTAATATATTGTATACGTAGAACAATAAATTCACAAGTACTCCAAATATGTGAGCAATCACAACCTTGACTTGGGAGGTCATTACCCAAACATTGTATTCGAATCTCAAACCAAAGAAAAAAAAGGCAAAAATAGATAAATACTTTCGTGAAGGTTAATCTTGATAATACAAACTATAAGGTGGGTATAAGGCGGTTGTATTTCACGACCTAAAGGAAAAAGGCTCTTAAGTGCTTCGCGCCGCCTCGTTTCCTCCGCTTGCTTGTGCGTATTTGATTTTGAGAGTGAATCGAGGGTTTTGCCGCCCAAAGTATTATTACATATCATATATATTTTCTTGGTTTCTATTGATTAAACCCTCTTGAACGATTTGGTGTTCCACCATCGTTCTAAAGTCATCGAAGGCGTTCACTCCGCGTGATCGTTTTCATTCCTTGAGGCTTCTTTAATCAAGAGATTTGATTAAGGAGGAGATTTGTAGATTATTGTCTACCTAATACATTTCACCAATTTCCAAAAAAGTTAATACCATCAAAAACCACAAAAAAATTGAAAAATACAAAATACCAAAAAGAATCTTCTTTGCTCGTCTCCTCGTTGTACGTGACGTTTATGCAAACTCGCTCTAAAGCAAGATGTGCTCGTAAACGAAGAAACAAATCCACTACTCCTTCTAGTGAGGAGTCTCCTATTGACGAACCCATTGTAGTGAAAGAAGCACCCATGGCTAATCGAACTATGATGGAGTTACTTCAAGCACCCACCGAGGGTTATGGAGAAGCTATTGTGATTCCCTCTATCCTTGCGGAGAATTTTGAGGTCAAAACGGGTTTGTTGTCGATGATCCAAAACAACAAATTCCGTGGTGATGAGAAGGACAATCCCCACAACCATATCCGCCAATTTAATCGTCTTACCGCCACGTGCAAATTCAAGGATGTCTCGAATGACTCGATTAAGATGATGCTTTTTCCGTATTCCTTAGCGGGGCCCGCTAAAATTTGGTTAGAGAAAGAGCCACCCAATTCTATATTGACGTGGAAGGATCTCGTTTCAAAATTTGTGAACCAATTTTTTCCGCCCTCTAAGACTACGCACTTGAAAAACGAGATTTCAAAGTTTTCACAAGAATTTAATGAAAGTTTTTCTACGGCTTGGAATATGTTTAAGGAGATGTTACATGAATGTCCTCATCACGGTTTTTCCGACTTACATCAAATAGACACGTTTTACAATGGTCTTAACGATCATGAAAGAGATTATTTAAATGCCGCCGCGGGTGGTAATTTTTTGTGTAAAACGGTTGAAGAAGCTTTGGTCATAATTGAGAATAGTTCTAAGGTTTATAGCCCTCGTAACACACCGAGTGTTGCCAAAATGGGCTCATCCTCGTCTCGTAGTATCAATGCCTTACAAGATGAAGCTAATGAGGAGAATCGGTTTTTCGATAGGTTTTCGACTCTTATGTCCCATTGGAAAGCTCAAGAAGCTTCGAATTCCGCTTCGGTTAAAGCGGTTTCTAAGAGTTGTTTGTCATGTGGTGGAGCTCATGATCTTTCCGAGTGCATTACCGTGGATGGTAACACTTCGAGTGCTTATGTAGCCACGGGAACTTATAACCAAATCGGTCAAGGTTCCCGCCAAAATCAAGCTCCACCAAATCAAAATGCTAATAACTATCGCAACAACAACCAAGGTGGAAATTACCAAGGAAATCAAAGGAATTATAACAAGGGTAATTATCAAAGTGGAAATGGGCAAATTTCAAACCAAAACCAAAACCGTGATTTTCAAACTTCTACTCAAGGTTTTCAAAATGATCACAACAAAAATCTTCAAGGAGAATTTTTGAATTATGCTAAGGCTAATGATGCTAAGTTTGACAATATGCAACGTGAAATGGTTAGCTTAAGGTCCGAGTTGAAAAACGAGCTTAAAAACGAACTTGCTAATGAACTCAAAACTCATGCTAATAAAATGGAAGGAAATGTCACACGACTCAAACAAAATCAACAAAAAATGGAGCAAGGTCAACATGAGATTAAGCAAGAGTTGTTAAAAGCGGATGCTAGGCAATCTAAGTTTGAAGACCGTATTGCTAAAATGTTTGAAGCAATCATGTGTAAGCCCTCTTCTTCGGGTGGTCTTCCTAGTGATACCATCGTGAACCCGAAAGGAGAATTGAAGGTTATTACTACTCGTAGTGGTAAAACTTTCAAAGAACCCATTTCTCGTCCAAGTACTTCTATGGAGGAAAAAGAGAAAGAACCCGAGGTTGTGGTTGAAAAGGAGCAAATTACAAGCCCACGAAGTACCACTCAAACCACACCTACGGTTGAACCAATACCAATCATGGAACCTGAGATTCCAAGGCCGATGCCTATGCCTATGCCCCAACCCACACCACCTTTACCCTACCCTTCAAGACGAGACAAGGAAAAGGCACAAGAACGAAATAATTATCAATTTGAACTTTTTATGAAAATGTTTC
This sequence comes from Glebionis coronaria, assembly GCA_025667525.1. NCBI lineage: Eukaryota > Viridiplantae > Streptophyta > Magnoliopsida > Asterales > Asteraceae > Glebionis > Glebionis coronaria. Next base: position 102,882 of record JANFOE010001159.1, read on the forward strand.
GTGACTTGCATTTCAATATAAGTTTTGCCGACGCCTTAGTCATGATGCCTCGATTTGCCGCGAACTTCAAAAGTATGTTGAATAACAAAGAGAAATTGCAAAAATCGTCTAGTTGTTCTTCGGTTTTTCTAAGCCGCATACCTCAAAAAGTCGGTGATCCTGGAAAGTTTTTAATCTCATGTGCTATCCAAGACATGGAAGAATGCTACGCCTTGGCCGATCTTGGTGCTAGTATTAATTTGATGCCTCTTGAGATTTTTAAATCGCTCAATCTTCCCAATCTCACTCCTTCAAGAATGTCAATCGAAATGGCCGATCATTCTACGATTCTAGCTTGTGGAGTTGCCGAGGACGTCTTTGTGAAAGTTGGAAAGTTCTACTATCCTGTAGACTTCATTGTTGTTGACATTCCCATCGATCCTAAAGTTCCGTTAATTTTAGGTCGATCTTTTTTGGATACCTCAAGAGCACTTATCGATGTGCATGCAAGAAAAATCACTCTTCGTTTCAATGAGGAAGAACTCGTCATTAATGCAACCTAAAACTCCACTCTTTCTCATGTGTATTCGATCACATCTTTGTATAATGTCAATCCCATCAAAAGCATTTGCAAAAGAATTTCAAATAGAGTTTTAGGAGTTGTTGAGAAAAATGAAGTTCCGTCCCCTCCGCCGGTGGAGGTTAAGGGTGTTAAGCCTACGATTCCAATCTCGAGTGATTCTTCGGATGATGAATACGTTGATCCCGATGGGGGAGTTTTCTTTGTTGACAAAAGATTTGAAAACTTACCACCTAAACCAAAAAGATTTCAAAATGTGAGAATTTTTAGTGTGACTAACATTGCTTTAGATACACCAAATATTTTTGACATAATTAAATCGGGTTTTCACAAGGAGAGTTTAAAAGATGAAAAAGGAAAAGATTTTGAATTGAATTTAAAAGATTTTTCTACAATTCTAACTCCGTCATCACCACGTGAATTGAGTACTACAAGCTCGTCTTCTCCTTTTGACGATGCTTTGTGTGGACTTAGTGTGGGGGAATCCCCTTATGTTCCCTCCACTTTCTCCACCGAGGACGAGATATTTGATCCTGGAATTGCTTATATAGGGAAATCTCGGTCTTCCACCGATGCAATAAATGGAAAATCTTTTCATTTGATTGGTGCGAGTCTACCTCGAGTAGCTCATGTTTTTAGAGACTTACCCATTGTCCCACCCTTCTATTTCTCATCTCTTTTCTTGAAACTCTTTGAGTTTTTGTTGACCATTGATGAAGTGGCGTTGATTTGTTTTTCCAATGAAAACGAGAACGCCATCTTCGATCCTGGTATTTTGCACCATCAAAGGACTTAGTCCTTTATACCGGTTGTTTTTGGGCCTTGTTTATCATGTAAGCCCCACCAAAAATTGACCACACCATGATTATCCCTAAATGATCACATTTATGGGGATTCGAGTCGAGCTTTTGACTCGGTTATCAAAAACAAGGTGCCTCGTGGGGGAGACCCATGCTTATCCATGTACATATTATTGCTTTCTACATAGTTTAATGTGAGGGGATTTGTGCCCTTCCAACCTTTGTTCCGTGGTTGTTTGTGAATTGTGGTTTTTAGATCATGATCTTCACGATTGGAGCCTCTCGTGTTCATTTTATGGGAGCACTCGATCGTTTGCTTGGGAGAAATTTCTCAATATCCAAATGATATATCCTTTTGATGTTCTAACCTTAGGTTTTTAGCACACTTCATAAACGGCTATTAATTTAATGGTTACACCCTTTCCATGCTAGATTAGGCATTCGACTACGTCTCTAGTATGGGGGTGTTTGCACCCCTAGACTCAAAACATTGAGGACAATGTTTAACTTTAGTATGGGGGGGGGGGGTGAATAGATACTTGCCGTGCCAAACCTTCACGCTTTCCAAAGTTTATCATTTTGTTTATCGTTTTTGTTGCAAAATAAGGCTAAAAATGGCCAAATTTTAAAAATTTTCTCATGTTTTATAAGTGTTTGAAGACACGAATGTAGATTTTCCGATGGCGAGAATGAGAGTAATTTTTGACTCGACCGTGCGTGTTGAGCACTTAGCTTTGATTCCTTAACTACACATTAGGCTAAGTCTCTTAAATGAGGACGAGAAATGATAGAGTTAATTATAAGTTACTATGCTAAACGTAGAGTACTCGTATTCTTTCAAAAACTCATGTGTTCTCATTGTTTGCTTATTCTCCCTTCGCTTGTAAATATTTTTTGCTTAATAAATATTGACTTAGCGGTTTAGTTAGGATTGTTGGGTTTCTAGTCTTTTCTAGTAGCTTCCGTGTAATTAAATTGGGAAGACATTAAGGTATCGCCAGCGTCACGGTTTTGAAGTATTGGCACCCGAATAATCGAAAGCTTCACCCCAATAATAAGATTTCAAGTGCTCACCTAAATCTAGCAAACAATTTGAAGCCCCACAAGGCCAAAAATTTATGCAAAATTGAGAGTGAATCAAGCCTTAATCTTCGAAGCTTTAAAGATCCAAAATTCGCTTTAGCGTGAGGATATACGTCTTTGGCTAATAAAACCACCGATGAGGCGGATAATAAAAGGCAAGGCAAGACCGAAGTCATAATAAAAGCTTCATGGCGAAGTTGAATAAAAGATGGAGGTAAACCAAAGATAATAAGGTCCTTCCGTTAGGGGGCGTATAAAAGTCTTGGTAATAAGTCTCATGTTCAAAACCGTTATAAAACCGTGTTTATCGATTCTTCTTGTCAACTTAATTTTTTAACATCGTTGTCTATTAGGAGGGGTTATTGATTTGATGGTCTTAGTTACACCGTTAGGACTCTATTTTTAGACCTAAATCTCTATTATCGCATAAGTCAACAATGTATCCTCGTGATCATTAAGACAAAATAAAATATAAGAGATACAACTTAGGAATAATGGGAGAATAAGTACATGATTAGGGCATATGAGTAGTGTTAGCATTACTAACTTATAATGACAATGATCTCGTTGCACGCTTGGCATGGAATTGGGGTGAAAATCGAGGATGATGAAATTATTTCTAACGAAGCATTCACGTGTTCTTGTTCTATGAACCTAAACGTCCCATTTTGCGATGAAAATCATACATTATGTCTAAAACACAAGTAGTAGCAATAGTAGTAGTGTAGCTAGTTTATCATTTCAATAAAGTGAATAAAATTAAATTTTGGAGGTGCTATGATACTTTATTCTAGCATTGCGTGAGGGCACGGCAATGGTTTAGTATGGGGAGTGATGAGACTGCTTTTATACATGGTCTCATCGTCCAAATCGGGCTTCAAATGCATAAAATATCATCAAAACTGCCAAATATATGCTTGTGTTTGTTACTTGTGTATTTTTAGGTACGGATATTGAGGAAATGGCAAAAGATCACAAGAATCATTCAAAAACGAACACGGGAAACGAAGCCGCACAATGAACCGGGCCCAAGTTTGGATTTTACAAAAATGCCCTTGAAGAATTGAAGATTGTCAAGATTGGTCCCTCTACTATTGAAGACTTGGCAATTTATACCCTTGCAAATCTCAATTATTGCATTTGGGTCCTTAAATTATCAAGTATTTACAAGATCAGTCCTTGAAGAATCCAAGAATTGCATTTGAAGTCCTTGTTAAAAGTTGGAAAACAAGTTGTGCCAACAATGACAACTTGTGCAAAGTTGACACAAGTATAATGGGACGTTGTTGGATGTTTTTCACAATATAAACAAAGTATGAACATTGGGGGGCCATTACTGTCAAACATCCAAACCTACCACAGCCTATCAATTCGCCACATCACTCCAACACACCACTCACCATCCTACACCTCACCACCCCCCTCCATGTCACCTTCCACCCACAATTAATTAACTGATTAATTAATCAGTTAAATACTTTCCCTCCTAACACCTTTTTTAAAACTAATTTACCCCCAAAACGGATTAAAACCTCCCCAAATCACACATAAACCCTAATCCTAAAAATCTTAAAACAGAGGGGAAATTGTTAATAGCTTCCAGATTGATGATTAACCTTGCACTAAACCAATCCCCCAACCCAGAATCTTTTCACAACAAGCCCATGTGATTGTAGGGACCTCCCCTGCACGTCACTTTCCTCCTCAAAACCTAAAACCGACAAGATGAACGTCCCTGATCCTTTTACTTGGTCCCAAAGGCTGAATAAACGCACAAGATTGTCCTAACAGCTTGCACATCACTCTCCATGGACAGAGATCACATGAAGGCCATGTTGACTGAAGATTGAAGACTTTTTTTCAAGGGCATTTTAGGGCTTTTCATATCTTAGGGTTTTTAGACCTAGAAAGTTCTATTGCTTAGTATTTAAAGGGCATTCGCATGTGAATGCACCTTTGTTCCAGATTTTACTCAAAAAATTGTAATCTTTTTAAATATTTATAAAGTTTGGTATTTGTGTTTGAAACAAGTGTAATTCCTTTTATGAGTTTTAGAAATTGATATATTTTTGTTGAGTAATTAATCTGAGTTCCATTGATATTGTGAAACACTTGGTGTTTATTTCATTTTCAAAAGGTTTTTGAAAAAGTGTCTCTATTTAATTCCAAGAATTTGTGAAGTGAAAGTGGATCATATTCTTGGATTTTCTGCTATTGTTCTTGTTTTTGAAACGTGTTAAAGGTTTCAAGGTTTGAGGAAAGGGTTTAAGAGGTTTTAAGTTTCAGAAAATCAGAAATTGTGCATTGTGTTTGTTCTTGTTTTTCTTAGCAGGATTTGGAGATTGTTTGTTCAAGTGTTCTGCATAGACCCGGGTCTATTGGAGGTGACATTCAGTCACTGTTGGGCCTGGATGTAGGCCCAACAAGGTAGTCCTTGTTCCTTGTTTGAAATTTTTGGTTTTTAGTTTTAAGTGTTATATGAGATTTGTGCTTTGGTATGATTTTGGTGTAAGTGTTGAAGTAACTGTTTCTTTTGGATTGATTATGCTTGAAATGCATGTTAGAATTGAATGGAATCAGTTTGCTTTAGTTTAGTTTAGATTTGCTTTGAAAATTGATTTTCAGAAAAACTTAAGGGGTGTTTGGATTAAGGCTTAAGTAGGTGTTAAATATATGTATTTGGCTTAAAACTTGTTCAGACTCACTCAATATAGTATCTTTAGGTTGTTTGTTAGTTTAACTTTCAGTTTGGGTAAGATTAAAACACATTTGCATGATAAAGTTTGAAGAAAATGGTGTAAAATCAGGAAACTGCCATTTGTGTATCAATTTGTGTGAAGTTGGCCTTCAATTCTTGATAATCTGTTTGAATAGGGGGTATTTGAGGATTGTGTATTGGTTACATGCTAGTTTGTGAGCTTATTTGCAAGATTTGAGCCTAGGAAATTCGATTTTGTGCATGCAACTTGGTCAATTATTCATCAGATACAACATTGCCTTAATCAGAAACTTTGGGTGTTTGATTTGCTTGATTTTTGTGAAAGACCTTGAGTTTTTCTTGTTTGATTGACTTCCCACAACCCAACTGATTGTGGGAGTGCCCTTTGTTCCAAGAAAATCCCATTCAAGAGCTTTCCTAAGCTCCATTGGTCAACTGACCAAGAAATCACACTAGCAGTGGGAACTCCTTTCCCACTGGTAGCACAAAAGTTTCCCCTGCTATACAACAGGACAAAATCCCAGACATGTCACTTTCAGAAATCTTACTTTTTTGTCTTTGGTGGGTGAAATTGGGAGTTAGACCTTCAAACTTGTTTTATTATTTTTTTAATTTTATTTTTGATTTTTCTGATTAATTAAAGTTTTTATTACTGTTCATTTAGTAATTTTTAGATTATTTAGCTATTTAATTAACTTTTTAATATTTCTATTTTTGGCATTTAGTGCCAAAAATATTTATTTTTCAGTTTAATCAATTTTCCTGGACTTAGAATATTATTTTAAGATTTTTGGTTAAAAAAGATTTTACTGTTCATCTTTTTATTATTTTTTAGAATTAATTTAAGATAATTAGGGTTTTATTTTAAACTAGTTTTGTCTTTTAGTGGTAAATTTAATATTTTTCAATCTTTTTCATTTTTCTACCGTTCATTAGAGTAATATAGGATTTTTAAAATTGGTAGATTATTTTTAGCATTATTTTATTATTTTTATAATTATTTTAGTTTTAACATAGTTTTTAGTAATTTAAAAATATAAAAATAGTTTTTAAAAATTAGGAAAAATACTTGTTAGTTTTTAGATAATATAGGTAAGTTATTTGTTCAATAAAATCATATTTTGGACATTTTGATTAATTATATTTAATTTTAGGGCTTTAATTAGCATTTAAAATTAAATATTTAATTAATAAAAGGTTTTAAAATATTTTTATTGGATTTTATTTCTTGTTTATATTATTTTGGACTTGTTTTAGCTTTTAATTAATTTTCAGGTTTTAAATTTTTAAATTTTGTAGTTTTTACGGTTTTACGTGAACGCGTTTTCGTCTTAGCTCGATCTGTCTTCGTAACCGTCTTTCCTTTCCTTTATCATTTCTATTCTCTTTTCTTCTTTTTAATAATCACAAACATTAATCAACTCATTACACAACACACGTGCCTCCTCGAGAACGAACTCACTTCACATTGGGTCATAACTTGTGGTTTTCCTAAACTACTCGTTAATACTTACCCTAATTACCTTCCTTTTCCTAAAGGGGTAAAAATACAACTATCAGTAAGCATCGAATTTTGTTGATTGAATGATTTAAACATAAAGTGTTTTACATATTAAATAAATTGTGAATGAAACTTTTGGACAAAAATGACCTACGATATGTCTTGTAACAAGTAAAACTCTTATAGAGAGTAAAGTGACAATGTGAAATTATTTTTCCTTCAACCTTGGTTGGTAAATCGTAATAAGTAATTTGTATTACTCGTAAAATCCTTGTTTATATATATTAATAATTTTATACTAGAAGCTAGTGATGGATTTGTTAAGAATTTATTTAATATAATTTGAAAAAGGAGTTTATAATAAAATTTACGATATGACTGTTGAGTATATGTAATTTTGTATTTAGTATGAATTAATTTTTGGGTCAATGTAGCAAACTTTTAGCGTATTTGGTAATATAAAACATGAGTAGAAGAACTGGCCACGTATTTTGGAGCTAGAGACCTTGTAAAAATTGGTTTTATTTTAAACATAAGGTCACGTTATATGCATTGGTATAAACTAGAACTCGTCACTCGTTGTAGTAAATAAACTGGGATAAAAATCGGAATTTACACTTTAAAGTGAGAAATTATAATGCTTGAAATAAATTATTAAAAGTTGACGGAACGTTATTTTATTCCGCTGCGGGGTGAGTTAATTTTAAAATCGTTTGATAATGGGCTAAGGATTAAAAGTTGAATTTTCTACATTTTAGAATTATTGAAATAAGCATTTTGATTATTTATTTTATTATTATTATCGAGATTCAAGTGTCGACTAAAATCAGTAAGTTACCCGGAATAATACCACGTGAAACCTCTTTATCATTTGAGTCGAATTGCGCGAATATGATTTAACAAAACAGTTTTAAGGAAGACTTATGTATAATAAAAAGTCAAAAGTTGATTTTAAGAGTTAATTGGACTAGTTTGAGTCATGTTGGATATGTGTATATATGTGATAATATAAGTCGTAATAATAAAAACGTAAAACTTGGAAAATTCTTACTGTATACGTTTTGGTACTTAAGATATGAACATTAACGAGATTTTGACACAAGTATGGAGATTTTCAAACCTAATGATTTGTCAATTATGATAACCGAGTCACCACATCTACTAATGTTAATAATTTCCGAGAGATTGAAATTTTTCCAGAAATGAAAACTTTGTATAGATTGAAACATGAAAGGTCTGAATTCTTTAATGGGGTAACACAAATTAAAAATGTGTAAATGCTCGCTTTTACAAGGTACAAGGTAACATTAACTAGAAAATGCAAATGGATTACCCAACGAACAAATATTTGTAATATTTTCTTAAGATGTATATATAATGTTTTGAGACACGATGGTTCGATCGTCCGATGTCCCTTCTTTGATTTTATGAGTCTGTATCTAAACTTGAGTAGTCATGTGATTGTTTATTTTAATATTTTCCATGATATGAAACCATTATTATTATATTTATTTTAAAGCTACTATTTCGCTAGTACTTGATGATGAGGGTATGTCACCCGGTATATTTTGTCTTGTTCATGGACGTTGTGACTTTTCTTCTTTCGGTTTATGGAACCTAAAATTCTGTATTTACTTGAATGATGCTATAAATCTTCATTAAATTGGTTATTTATTTATAATGGAACAAAAGCGAGGAGGCGAAGCCGCTTTACCAAATTGTAGAGGTGAAAGAACTCGATTTTCCTGGTGAAATTGTTTCTATTTAACCAAGTGATTATTCCTCTCTCCCCGTATACCCTTGGTGGGATGTGTGTGCAACTCGAGACGATGGAAATTTTGATCGTTGTTCTATTTTTTACGCTTGTGTTGATATTCAATTTTTACTCCATGTATTCGTAGATCGCTGTTGTTATCCCGAGACTTTTGTCATATATTTGAAGTATTTTCGTTTCTGATGTAGTTAATTTTAGCTGGCAATTATATTGCTCGTTTACCTCGTTCGATCTCATTGATTTTTGATTTTATTACTTGTTGTGCTTGCAATGATCTTTAATCATGAACCACCTTACCGTTATTTTGTGAGTAGTTTATTTTGAAAATATGTATGAGTGTGTCAAATGGTTCGTTCAACCAAATGCGAATGGTGTCGATTTATTTATTTATTTATTTATTTATTTTCTCATAAAAAGGCCAAGCAAAAGTATGTTTCCAAAGTGGACGAAAAATGTTTGATGTGTTTCTTAAAACGATAGTAACAATATTTTCCCATTTCAAATTTCATTTCAAATGATTTAATTGTTTTGAAGATTAGGTCGAAAACTTTCATAGTCATATTTGGTGTGTAATAATAATGTTTGTGTCGTCACTCGATCCTCAATTATGCACAGCTTAACTAACTATGCATAATTCGGGAAGAGTCCTGTTTTGTTAATTGTCGTTGCTTGGTCCTCAAGTATGCACGATCTAGCTAGTTATGCATAGTTTTGGAAGGGCAATGTAGTTTCAAATCAATTGGTCATCTTTAAAATCGGTAGTGTTTTTTTATAGATGTTTGGATGAGAACGTTTTTTAAAATGATGGATCCTTATGCAGGTAGTCGTAATTTCTTTGATTCTTAAAGAAAATTTTTGAATTTTCTTGTGTTCTTTGAAATCTTTTCTTTTTGTTTGGCGTTGACTTAGTAAGTCACTGTGACCGAGTAATTTTGAAAAATGTTTTTATGTGTGTGTGCAACGTACGAATTTCATCGGAATCACGAGGGTGTTGATGAAATACCAAAGGGACTCGTACCGACACTGAGAAGAAATTTTAAACAAGAATAGAAGACTGCCAAAGTAGAGGAAATCAGAGTTCGAGTGACTCTGAGGGGAATGAAGACGACTTCTCCTACATCGAATGTATCGTACCTTATATATTTTCTTTTCTTGTTCTTTTGATATGTTTAACGACACGCGATAAACTGTTGAAGTTACCAACTGTGCATCAGTAATTGGAAGACAATTCCATTGTCGTTTCCGTTTATTTAAGTGAGGAATCCTGTTTGCTTGACTCAACCATCCTTGATTATCGATGGTTAAACGATAGATATCCATAGTTGATGTTTTTGTGGTAAACCATTGCCTTTTATGTATTTATGCGGTAAGTGATCTAGTCGAGTGATCGTAAGTTGTGGGAACTTGAGATGACATTGTCCAATGAAGTCTGATCATGGAGAACACGTGCCATGTAATATTTTTTTTACTGTGAATGATGATGCTTATTGAGATTTTGACCACGTTTGGGACGAAAGTAAGATGGTGTTCTTGTAATATATATATATATATATATTTTGGGTATGGATCCGTGTGTGAGCACTCTGCGATGGCATATGTTTGTATTTTATTTCTTTTTGGATATGCATCCATAGCTGGCAAGCTCGTAAACCTTCTTTAACTTGCAATTTTCTTTTGACTGGACTCATCCGAGAAATATGTCAACATTTCTTATTTTATCATGGCTTGGCTGATTAGCAAGCATGAGTTAACTTGGTTGAACTTATTTACTTGGCATGGTTTGGCTATTTCGCAAACATGTGTGATACGGATTTATGTGCTTCATAATGGCTTTTATGTTTGATTGGTTTGTGATGTTTTCGAGAGAGTTATGTATACGTCGAATGATTACCGTATCGATGAATTCGTTTTTGAGGAAATAGGTTTGTATGTACCTAATATTGCGACAAGGTGATTTTGTACGACTAGTAATAATTACTTCGTCTTGTATATTCTGAACATTTTCGATGGGGTTATGTGTGACCCGTGCGATTTTATTTCGTGAGTAGTTTTTATGAGATGATGAACCAAGTGAAAGGACGATTCGAAAGTTGGAAGACATGCTCCGAACGTGTGTGATTGATTTTGATAGTTGTTGAGATCGATACTTGCCGTTGGTAGTACCTTTGTACAACGACATTTACCGTGTTAGCATTGAGGCTTTAGCATTTGAAGAATTATGTTGATGAAAATGTAGATCGCCAGTTGGATAGAATGAAGTAAGGAAAAGTCAGTTGAATGGACTTGGAAGGATTCGAGAGGCTACGGAAGAGATGGTGTAGACTAAGAATCACTTGTTGACCGCGAGAAGCTGTGAGAAGAGATGTGTTGATAACCGTAGGAAGAAATTGGGAAATTGAAGTGGAGATCATGGATCGAGATGCTAAGAGATTTAAGCAAGGTATAACACTCATTGTGAAGGTGTGATGGAACCCGAGACGTGAACCGAAGTCCACATTGGAATGTGAATACCTCTTTAGTAAGAAGTACCTCATCTTTCTAGTAGTACGAAATGCGAGTATAAGAACCGAAGAGCGCCGGGACGTCGCTCCCTTAAGGAGGGGAGGATGTAAGACCCGTGAAAGTGTCGTAAGATGCTAAGTTATTGTCTCAAGAGCTGTTCAGTATGAACATCTCTCTTAAGTTGTGGCTCACTTGTGGATGTGAGATCCCGAGCCCAACGTTATTTATTTAATCCCATTTTACGTATATTTTTGAAATTTTTAAGAATTTTTTATCGTGGATTTATTTGACGGTTTAAGTTGAAACCAACGTTTACGGTCGTAATTTAACGTTTGACGATTTAAGAAGAACCGATGAAGACTACGATACGGACGGATGCCAAAAATTTACCTTTTATTATCGATTGATCGATATTTGAGTTTTTCGAGATTTTATTTTTATTACGTGTTAAGTCGAGTCGGAATAATGTGTATATTCATTTTGTGTGCGTTTGAACCATTTAAAAGTATTTTCAAGTGTTCGGGGCGAAACCCGACTCCCGTAAATTTTTAAAACACACTACTAGTCACAATCCCGCTCTTTAAGAAGTATTTGCCACTAAGGCCAAAAGAATGACAATATTGCAAGAAAGGGCCTTTATAATTTTACAAAAGAAAGAGAGAGAGAAAAACACTTTCATTTTTCATTTCAAAAATTTTCTTTCTTCCTCCTTTTTCTCTCTTAGGCCGCCGGCCATGTACCACCATCACCACCACCACATCAAATTTTTTTGGGTTTTGGAAGAAAACAATCAAAGACCACCTCTTAATAAATCTTTGTAAGTGTTCTTGTGCAATCAAATCCCACATGCATTAACATAAATTTTTCAAGAATCAATGATTTTTCAAAAACATGTTTTAATCTAATTAAACCCATTTATTGTTTAATTCATGTGTTTATAATGTTAATTAATCCATAAAAAAAGATGGGTATTTATGATTTTGGTTTTATACAGCCCCAAAACCCACGAATTTTTGGGGGTTTTTGGGTGCTCATGGTGTTTGATGAAATGTGTTGTGGGGTTATGTTTTTAGTGATGTTTTTGATGTTTTTAAATGGTTAGAATCTATTGCATGTATGATTTATGAAATGGGTTTTTGTTGTGATTGTTCATACAAGTGATTAAGGATAGTTATGATGTTTTGGATTGGTTAATTGGTGTTATAATAGGTCTAGGATGTAAGAAAAAGGGTTGGAATGATGATTTTTACGGTTTTGAAAGAGGTGTTTTTAGATCAGAAACTTTAGAGGTATTTTCGTGGGTTTAAGTCTAAGTCCAGGTTGAGATGATAGAATATTGTGGTAGAGCTTCTTTTTAGCTTCGTTTTGGTATAAGATAGAGCTTTTGACTCCAAACGAGTCAAAAGTTACGCTATTTTGAAAGTTCGTGTACCGGGAGATGAGAATCAACACAATCCGAATTTGTGTTTGGTTTTGGGTCAAATCCCGGGGACCATAGATAGAGTTTGGTAAATGATTTAAAGTTAATTTTTTGTTTCAAACCTGCATTTTTGAGTCTATTTTTAGACTTAGGTGACAAATTGGTCAATGGTATATTTCAAATGGGTCAAATGAGTCAAACTTGGTCAATGTGCAAAATCAGTCCGAAAAACGTAGGTTTAGTAATGTGTTGAGTAACGGGTCGTAAAAGAGAAAACTTTTAATGGGATTAAAAATGGGTTTTCTACAGGTCTTAAGGTATTTTTGAGAATTTTCCCAAATTTTATAAAAGGGTATAAGTCTAGGAAAACAGCCCATACTTTTGGTAAGTATTGGCGAAACCGTAAAATGGATAGTAACTTTAATAACATTGATAAATGGTATAAGTCTAGTAACAACTACTTGTTTGGTTTTGGCGTGAGTTTTCATAAGCATTAAGTGTTTCGATTTGCGTGTGTTTAGTACAATTATGTACGCGGTGTATTGATTTGGTTTTCGTACTTTGACTTTTAGGTCAAGTGTTTGATTATCCCGGGCATCCACATCGTCGGTGACATTTCTCGTTACGTCTTCGCTAGAACCACTACTACTACGCAAGGTGAGTCTATAGCCTCACTCTTTACTTATTTCAAATGTTTTTACCCGCGAGGGGGATACATGCTATTTAAATGAAAATGAACATAAGTCATGAATGATTGTTGGACCCGAATGTTGCCTTGAAATTGTGTTGAGTACCTAGTTGCAAAAGGCCCTAATTTCATGAACCATTAACTATTTTCTTGCCCTTGCGAAGGGGGAAATAGCCGCTTATACAAAGTGATAGTACTATGGGGTTGACTACCCTATCCGAGACGAGGGCTAGTACGTTGATACCCCCTGCGGACGGATAATTTGTGATAAGAGATAAGGTATAATTGCAACTGATGCCTTTAGTAGGGGCACTGGTTTCATCTGAATCACGCCGGTAATTATTACGCGGGTGATTGAGTTAACGGATTAGTGTCATGAGCTTAAACACAATTGTCTTATCCTTGAATAATAGATTGTTTGCGCGACAATGCTATTGAATGATCATGATTGGTTTTTTATACTTATGTTCAACTTATGAATTGATAAACCTATAGATTCGCTCAACCTTTGTGTTGACAGTTTTAAGCATGTGTTTCAGGTAACCAAGATTGATAGCAGCGGAGCATGCGAGGATGGAAGTTGTTGTGGCTTGGCGGTCTACTTGTTTTTCCACCCTTATTTAACTTAAAACTCTTTTATTATTCTGCTATGTGAGCAAAAATGTACTTTTGGGTTGAGATTCAGTGGGGACCTAACGCAAACTCTGTTTTGTATTATCTTGGGATTTGGAAAAACCGTAGACTTGTATGTTTTTAATAATGTTAAATTTATGTTAAACTTTTACGTCTCTTTGAGTCGTTTAATATAGCTTATGTGTGATGATAACTACATAGCACCCAAATGTTGTAGTTCCGCTGCGCATAGCATTTGTGGGGGTGTTATAGGTACATACTTTTACTACTCTTATCTCTATGTTTGCAAGCCTAGATAGGGAAGACTTGGCAGATCTTTGGAGATTGATGAAGGCCAAGTATGAGACTGAAGCACCTACATCAGTCAATGGAATAAAGATTTGGTCAACATTCAAGAGAATGTGTGAGCTAAATGATGAAGATCCAGTATGGAAGGATCTTGATGATGTCAGTGGACTTCAATGGCGTCTACATTCAGCAGTTGGTGTGTATCATTTGAGTAGTAAAAAGTTTTCTGAATATCTTCTTGTGGATGCTGAGTATCCCATGTCCAAAGAAGTTTTGAAGAAAATGGTGTCGACACAGCTAGAGATAGATTATACAAGTGGTGTTGGCAAAGATTTAATTAGGTTTATTTACTTTCAAATTAACAAGTAATTTGTATTTGTAAGAATCCTCCTTGTACTTAGTTTTTATTCAGAAACTTGATTACTAGAATAGATATCAAGTTTAGGGGAGGATTGTTGAGAATAAAATGAAGCCAAGACACTTAGACGCTGACAAGAGGAAATTGGACGTTGATAGGAAGAAATCAAGCGTTGTCAGATCAAGCGTTGACAAGAAGAAGTCAAGCGTTGACAAGAAGAAGTCAAGTGTTGATGAGAAGAAGTCAAGCATTGATAGGATACTTAGTCTACACGTTTTATGTTTCTAGTAAAGATATGTTCGACAATGTATTTCTTATGTTTATCTTTACCTAAAATAACTGATATGTAGACTCTTGTACAAGGTTCCTTAATCTATAATAGGAGGCCTTTAGGTTTTAGTTCATTATATGCTTTTACACTTTCATTGTACGCAAGTTCGATTATCAATCAATGTGAAAGTTTGGTTTATTCTGTTTGTGTGTTCTTGTTCTAAGTATTAATTCCGCATAATACTTAGATTGTTTCATATACAACAAAGTTTCTCAAAGTGTTTAACTTGATTCATTCTCGTTTACACAAAGCTAAATCGATCTAAGTTTGGGATCAACAATCATGAACTTGAGGTGTAGACAACCGAGCCTCGATCACATGGCATTCGTGTTGTTGAAGAAAATCTTGAAGTTGATCTACATTGGTGTTATGCAAGTCCTTAGCCAATTTAACAGTCGTCACGTACTTACGCCATTCAGATGGAAGGGTGTTCAAATACTTGGTGTTTAATTGAAACGTAGGAATTGCCATGCCATTGATATTAAGCTCATTCAACAATAGAGTAAATCTCAAACAGTAATCATTGAGAGTCTCCCCGGGGACATAGGCAAACTTATCAAATGTATCATAAAGCTTACACTCTCGTTCTTGTTTAGTTAACGAGGTGCCTTGCATTAGAACACGAATTCTATCCCATAACTCTTTGGCAACTTTATGTTTGCTCACAAGTTTGAAGACATCTGGAGGAAGGGCTTGGAGAATGATGTCGGTTGCTTGTTTATCACACTTATCTTGAATCTTCATATCTCCGGTCAATTCACCCGTTGTGCAGATTCTCTTTATTCAACATGTAAAGTTCCATTCGGGAAGTCCAATCCTCGTACATAGTGTTCACCAACATTGGTGGACGATTATCCGTACCCGAGAGGATGGACTTATCCGTAAGAGATGTGTACTCTATTTCGATAAGTTAAGATTTAAAATGTTGATCGAACAATGAGAGAAAGTAAATGTGTTGGTTGTTGTCAGTTGAAGTCGAGAAACAATGTTGAAATCCCCTAAAATATGTTCTCGATGACCAAAAAATTCCAAGACGAACAAAAACTCACGAGTTCGAAATTTTTTAAGGAATAATTTTGGGATCGTCATAATATTGATCGGAATATCTGATCGGAATACCCTGTCTGAATAATCTATCGGAATACCCCCTGTCGGAATAAACTGTCCGAATAATGTATCAGAATAACCCCTGTCAGAATAAACTGTCGGAATACTCTGTCGGAATAATCTATTGGAATAACCAATCGGAATAACCTGTCGGAATGACCTGTCGGAATATCACTATCAGGATACCCGTCGGAATATCACTACCGGAATACCGATCGAAAAAATGATCGGAATATGTAAACCCTTTTCCGATGGATTTCTGTCGGAATATATAAATCCTTTTCCGATGGATTCTGTCGGAATAGTACCCACTTTTCTCGGACGAAACTCAACCAATTCGAGATTTTAAGCCAAAAAATGATCAAAACACCCAAAAATTTTGTGTTTTTAGCCAAAGTAAATATACCAAATATCTATTACAACTACGTAGAAGAGTTGTATCGAGAAAAAAACCATAAAAAACACGAAAACAAAAATTGGTTCGAATGTATTTGGATCAAAATAGGCGTATGAATCAAGAACACAAACACATAAACCAAACAATCATCCCATGGCTCTTGATACCATTTGTCGGATATTGTAAATCTTGCTTATGTTTAGAGAGAGAAAGAGATAGAGAGATGGTAAGAACACACACACTTTAGAGAGAGAAAGTGTAGAAAAACACACTTAACTATGTGTAAATTATGTGAACCAACCACCCTCTCCAACTAAGGAGAGGGTTTATATACCCAAGCCTTGTGATGGCCTTGGGCTTACATATTGGGTCGTCCATACATTCCATGGACTGGGCCTTTCCATGTTTACTAAATGTAAAGTAACTAAACTACGAGCTACTACTTAAAATATTGTCAGAATGACCGAATCTTCCTAAATACGTAAAACATATTTCCAATAAGAACACAGCCCTAAAAACTCCACTCACACTAAAACTCAATGTCTCAACCTGGTGATGACCCTCGCTTGGAAGACATTCCAGATCCTGATACAATACCACAGGGACAGCCTCAAGTTGTGCATCCTGCACCACCACAAGGTGTTCAAGCCATAGATGCTGTAGTTACTTCTACAACTACAACACCTTACCATACTCTTTCTCCTGTCAAACTCCCGGTTCTCAAGGGTGATAACTATGAGACATAGGCTATGCAGATGGAACATTACTTGAATCACACAGATCATACTCTATGGCAAGTTATCAAGAATGGGAATACACCTAAGAAGTTACATTGGTTGCCTGATGGTACATGCTATGCTTTACCTGCTATGACTGCTGAGGAGGTACAAGCAGAGATCAGAGAAAGAAAGGTCAGAACCGCTTTGGATATGGCACTTTCAGAGGACATCTTACCTAGATTTCATCATTACAAGGATGCAAAGGCTATGTGGGATGCCATCAAACTTAGATTTGGAGGTAATGACAAATCTAAGAAGATGAAGAATATTGTTCTGAAACAAGAATTTGATAACTTTTCAATTTTCAGTATAGAAGGAATCCATGGTGGCTATGGAAGGATAAGTAAGCTACTTATTCAATTCGCAGTTTATGGACAAATAATTCCTAATGAAGAAGCTAATCTGAAATTCTAAAGGAGTGTTCCACAAGAGTGGAAAGCAATGGTTATGCACTTCATCACAAGGGATGATCTGGATACAATTCCTTTTGATCATCTCTACAACAATCTTAGAGCTTATGAGATGGATGTTAAAGGCGTTGAGGTGACCAAAGCAGCAGCAACAACAAAGTCTAACTTGGTTTTTGTGTCAGAAGGTAACGGATGTACTTACTTTCAAAATACCGCTAGTGGATCAAGCAGCGGTACTTACTTCCAAAATACCGCTAGAGGACTTACAAGCGGTACTTACTCACAAAGTACTGAAGGAAGTCCTATAGTCTCTCAAAATCCACAAGGAAGATCTTTACCATTGTTTAGTGACAATGGTGCCTTCTAATTCTTTGCTGGACAAGACAACATGCCAATACTAACTCTCAATGACTTGTTCCAAATAGATGATGCTGATGTTGAAGAGATGGATCTCAAATGGCAAGCTGCTATGGTTTTTGTGAGATCTAATAGGTTCTTTAAGAAAACTGGAAGGAAGATGACTGTTTATCCTAATGAGCCATTAAGATATGACAAGTCTAAAGTTAAATGCTATAACTGTGGAAGAAATGGACATTTTGCAAGGGAGTGCACTAGAGACAAGGCTGAAAGTAGCAGTCAAAAGTCCAAAAATAGCTATAGAACCAGTCCAAGAATTACTGAAAGTTTTCCGAAAGGAAACAATAGGAGTCCTAAAGGAACCAAATCATTGGTAACTGTAGATGGAGTGGTGAATTGGGCTGAAGATGAGGAAGAAGAAGAGCTTGGTTTGATGGCTCTCTCACATGAAGATACTGAGGTACATCCTTGTTCTAAAGATCGTGTTCTTAAATTTAATAGCTTAAAAGTAGAACTAGATGAACAGTATCAAAAAGTCAACACATGCACTGTAGAACTAAATGCTTTTAAACATGGTGTTGCTAAGCTAGAGGAAAATATAGTTTTGTATAAAAAGGGTCAAAAAAACTATGAAGAGAAAATTAGAATTTTAACTCTTCAAATGAGGGAAAAAGATATGGAAATTAAAGCTTTTGAAAAACAACTTTTGAAAGTATCAGTAGAAAATGAAGCTTTAAAAGCCAGTCTTTATAATGAAAAGGAAGTGATTAATCATTAGCAAAAATCCTCTAAAGGATTGGGTAAACTGATTAATTCACAAATGGGGTATTATGATAAGTCAGGCCTAGGATATATTGAGGACCAACCTAGGATAACTTTAATTGACAAGGACTTATCAAAGGGTATATTTCATAGTTCTAGTGAGTCAGATAATACACCTGAAAATGATAGATATGCTGAAGGAATGAAGGCAGTTCCTCCACCATTATCAAGAATTTTCATGCCCCTAGTAACGATACATGTATATTAGATGAATCAAACACTGTTAATGATTCAAACTCTAGTACTTTGACCCAAGATAAATCTGTTGTGACCAAAAACATTGTTTATCTACCTTTAATGAACAATTTGTTTCTGAAGTGTCTAAAACTAGTTCTGCTCCTAAGAAGGTAAAAACTCCTAGCAAGGCATTGAATAATAATGTAAAACATAATAAAACCAAGAGGGGTGGGATAGGTTTTGAGAAAATTAAGTCAAAACAACCTTTTGGGTCTTCTTTGAGAACAAAAGGATGTTATGTTTGTGGTAGTATAAGTCATTTTATCAAAGATTGTACTTTACATGAAGATAAAATTGTAAAACAAAATGCTACACAAAAGGCCACAAGGAATAGTAACGGGAAAAATGCACAGGTTAATAGGTAACAGAGATCTAAAGATGACAAACCTAAGTTTTATCATGCTAAAAGGGTAGCTGAACCTTATAAGGTTACAAACATCCCTACCAGGAACTTTGTTCCAAGTGCAGTACTTATGAAAGAAGGTCTAGTACCTTTGAAGTCTGGTAAACCAAGTACCGGCAAGTCTAGAACTACAAGTACTGCTAGACAAAACTCAAGTACAGCTGGTCAAAAGTCTGTCAAATCAAAGTCCCACAAGACTTCTAAGAATGTAGTTGAGAAAGCTAGAACATCTAGAAGTAAGCCTAATAACAAACCAGTGCAAATGTGGGTTCCTAAAGGTGAAAAACCGTCTGTTCAGGGAAGTACTACTAAAACAGTACTAAGGCCAAAAATGTACAAAGACAACAAACCTACCTATGTCTTTGATTATTTGACTGGAACCATGAAGTATAAGAGTGTAGGTAGTCTTACTAGAAAAACTACCTATCAAACTCTTAAGTATGTAGGTCCCACAAGATCCGAGCCAAATG
Source organism: Glebionis coronaria (assembly GCA_025667525.1). Lineage (NCBI taxonomy): Eukaryota > Viridiplantae > Streptophyta > Magnoliopsida > Asterales > Asteraceae > Glebionis > Glebionis coronaria. The sequence goes on from JANFOE010001159.1 coordinate 122,520, forward strand.
TGGCTTGGGTCCTTGTTAAAAACTAATAAGTTTTGTGTATGTGCAAGGGTATCTAATTAATGAATTAAAAGATAAATGTATAGTAGATAGTGGATGCTCAAGACACATGACAGGGAATAAAGATTTCATTGCTGAATTTAAAGAATTCAGAGGTGGACCAGTAGCCTTTAGAGGTAGAAAAGGTAGAATCACTAGCAAAGGGAAAATCAATACATGGAAGTTGAAATTTGAGGACGTCTTCTTTGTAAAAGAATTGAATGAATTCAATATCTTTTATGTGTCACAAATGTGTTATAAGAAGAACAAGGTGTTGTTTACAGATACAGACTGCTTGGTGCTCTCCAAAGACTTTGAGATGCCTAAAGAATCTCAAGTACTACTTAAGGTACCTAGGCAAGAAAACATGTACACCTTTAATCTTCATACTATTACTCCAACAAGTGGTATTACATGTTTGCTAGCTAAAGCTTCTAATGATGAGTCTAATTTATGGCATAGGAGATTAGGTCGTATGAATTTCAAGAATCTTAACAGATTAGTGAATAGAAATATGGTTAGAGGGTTACCTAACAAATCTTTTTAGAATGATTTCACATAAACTGCTTGTCAAAAAGGTGAACAATATAGAACCTCTTGTAAGACCAAGTCTGTCAATACTGTGACAAAGCCTTTGCAACTTTTGCATATGGATTTGTTTGGTCTAGTTTCTATTAGGAGCATTAGTCATAAGACCTTTTTCCTAGTTATAACTAATGATTATTGTGACAATCCGTCAATTTCAGGTCGTTATTTTAATCTCGACTATTAAATATTATATGTTTACTTTAATGAGAATTTTAAATTATCAACTAACCGAGAAGGTTATGACTTGAAACTAGCGTAAGAATGTCGTTTCGATGAAAACTAGCAAGGAATATGTTAGGTATCGATATTATATTCTCAATTTATCATGTGAATGATTTTATTGTATTTATTTTTATTTCTCGTGTTTTACGTTTTAACGAATGACGAGAACTATTAGTGATCTCGATACCGACGGATGCCCAAATATTTACGTTTTATTATCGATTGTCTCGATATTTTATATTTTCGACGTTTTCGATTTATTTACGTTTTAAGTCGTGTCGAAGTGATATTATTATTTTTAAGAAGCGTTTTAACTTTTAAAAAGTATTTTTACGAAACCCGAGTCCCGTAAATATTTTCAAAATTTATATTTACATTTTCTACCCTTACAACTATTTAATTTCATTTTGGACAAAAACTATCACAAATTGGCAAAAACTACCCCTCCACCCCACTATATATAATTTTTCCACTAGCAACTTTTAATATAAAATTCATTTCAACAAAAAAATTCATCTCTCTTCTTTCTCTCTTGCCATTTCCGCCACCCCCCCTAACCCAAAATCATTTGATTTTTCAAAATCTACTTTGAATATATGAAATCTAATCAATATCCCATGTTGAAAATTTGATGGTGATCATTTTGATGTAAAAATTTGCAACATGCAACAACTTTCAATTTTGAAGATGATCCAAGGTGGTTTGATCTATTTTCTTGTTATATAGTTGTTACTAGTCTTGTTATATTATTATTTTAAGTATTGCATGTTGGATTCTTGAGTGGGTAAAATTTTAAATAATTATTCAAGGGTGTTATGGGCTAGATGATTTGTCTAGGATGATATTAGGGGTGTAGGATGATGAGGAAAATGGTTGGAATTGATCAAAATATGATTTGGTGGGAGATTTTAGAAGGTGTTTTAGACCAGTGGGTAAAACGTAAATTTTGAAAATCTTACTGTTTGAAAATGATTAAACTAATAGGATAGGCTTGTAGAGAATTCTTTTAGCTTCGATTTGCCGCTTGAATGAGCTTCTAACTCATTACGAGCGAAAAGTTATGCTAGTTTTAGTATTCGTGTACCGGGAGACGAGTATCGGCACAATCCGAAAATTGTTGTCGATATTTGGATCGAATCTCGGGGACTATAGAATGGGTTTTAAAAATGTTCAAGGAATGATTTAAGTTTCTAAACCTCAGGTCATGAGTCTATTTTCAAACCGAGTGTCGGTTTTGTAAATGGAGTTGTTTAGATATGTCAAAATGGTTTTACAAGTAAAAGGCATAAAACTGTCCGGTTTTTACAACACGAAGATGTGTCGGGCATAAGGTCTTAGAAGTAATATTTTTGAATGAAACATGAACTGAGTCTTCTTCATATTATATGTGAGTTTGTGACCAAGTTTCATCGAAAACGGACAAGTTTAGATAGGGTAGATTGGTGTGTACATTTGGAGTGTACATGCTGATTGGTATTTTGGACATGTAGTTCAATAATTATGTGACGTGAGTTGAGTATTCACTATTGGACATGGTGATTTACTCAAGTGTTAAGTCATTATATAATTGACTTAGTTACTGGTCCGAGGGAAGTAAAATGATAATTTGACTTGCGTTGACTTGGTGTCTTAAGACGGGTCAATATCGAGAGTGCAATTGTTTAAAAGAATAGTGTTGAATAAAATGGTGTAGTAATAACACTTGTATTATTAAATTTTTCGGGATTGTCTTGGTTTTGTAATTTTGATTTTATATTATTTAAGTATGATTTATACTTAAGTCGATTATTAACGAACGCGCCTTATTTGGTAGGTTGCGGTTTTCGTGTTTAAACGGGCATCACTAATCGTCGGCGATCGTCTCATTACCACTATTGGCTAAGGTGAGTCTATAGCCTCGCTTATAACATGTTTTCTTGTTTTATAAAACCCCGCGAGGGGATAACATGCTGTTTTATTAAAATAAAAGGGTACAACGAGAAGTTGTGGAAACCCTACTTATTGGAAAAGTATGGGTGCAACGAGAAGTTGTGGGAACCCTAGTTACTTGAAAAGTAATTATTGAAATTGAAACGCGAAACTATAAGTTGTCGTAAACTCATGATTGTTTTGAAATTGAACACAAGGAACTTAATTGTATGTTTAGATGGAAGTTATTACAAAAGTTTGTTTAGCCTTAAAAGACCCATGAATCGTGAATTGTTAATCGAGATACGCTAATGCTATGGATAGATCTATCGGGGTGATGCCCAGTCCGGTCACGACTAGCTCTCGCGTGGTGTTGTGATGCACTAGTAATGAAACATCGGATGCATTGTATAAGAGAAATATACGCACTTGGCTAGGTGTGTTGGGCTGAAATAATATATGTTAACGTTCAATGTCACGAGACTTATGTAATGAAACGATAATTATGTCCGTACAACATAATTGTCTTTGATAAATTATTAACCATGGAAGGTTATTTTGAATACTTGTGTTCTCTTTATTTAAATTAAACTCTATAGATTCACTCGGCAAATTTTGCTGACTTTTTAACATGTTTTATCTCAGGTCCATTGGGAAGGCACTCGAATAAGGCGGTTTCGTGAAGGTTGCTTATTGAAATGTTTTGGCCCGCTTTTATAAATAATATCCATTCAAATAATTTTCACCATTTACTAGGTTTTGTAAACTTGAAGTTATCCGGGACCGTGTATGAAATGGTACTTTTATTAAATGATAATGAATGGATGTTTATTAAAACGACTTGTTTAGAACCGTTTTCTATGATTATGAGATTGAACCATGATAGTAACACCCAATGGCCCTTCCGCTGTTATGACTGAAATTTGGGGGTTTTACAGATTGGTATCAGAGCTCAAGTTATAGAGAACGAAAAGATTTTCCAAAAATGAACTTTTGAAATCTTTTAACTATAACTGTTGCAAGCGAAACCTCCGAGTTGCCAATGGACGAGAATGAAAGTATTTATATGTATATATGTTGTAATCTTTATCGATTATTTGAACTTGTTAATTACAAGGTATGTTTTCATTTATTTAATTATAAATGATAATTTTATATTTATACGAGATATTTATACGACGTCGATTGTTACGAAGCCACTCTAGTCATTTTAATGCTAGCGCTGAAGCTATTCCTGAAATGAATCCTGTTATTCTCAAGATTAACTAAGTTGTGGATATACTTGATCCCAACGAAACGGTTAATATTCTTGCTAATATTCTTTTTGTTACAAGGATTTTGATTTCCTTGATTCTTATTCTTGATTTATCGATTCGTTCATTTTGTTTAGCAAATTTAATTTGCATTTTCATTAATCTTCGACATTATACTGTTTTGATAAAAACAAGTTTGTCCGAGATGGTACTATTGATTGTTAGGAATTGAGATTGATTTGTATGGTATTCACATGCCAACCAGGATTCTATACCATATCACTGATCATTTTCTGTTAAATCAGTTTCTCATTTGTTTCGATCTTGATCTTTTGCGTTGAGCTGGCGATGCTTGAATAAATTGATTTATAATCGTTGAAATAAATTGGCCATTTATTTAAACAAGGAAATTATAAATTCTTGAACTATAAATTTCTGAATCTTATTTGGAAGGACTTGATCAATCCATGGAATAATGATTCATAAACGTGTGGGCTTAAGCATATAGCATCTGCGTGATTAAACTCTTATTTACTCATAATTCGTTTGCTCAATTCATTCTTTGGTTTTGTTTCTTTAATTCCTTGATCGTGAAATGGTTGTATTGAGGCTGTTCCCAAAGCACCAATTGAGGAGGATATCAAGCGTCTCTGAAAGACATTGAAGAAATCTTCTTCTTGTGGGACCGAGGAGCTTTCTTAGCCATGTGAAATACCTAGTAACTCTTAGTAGATTAGTTTATCAGTTGTAGTATCTTCTCATTAATCCCTAACTAAACTGTGACAACAGTTAGTAGGACTAGTCTTTTAAGTTGTATGGCATTAGACGATGATTATCTATAATGTTTGACAATACGACTTGTACTAGTTTGTGATCAATGGAATGACTATCTTTTGATTCCTAATTCTACATCGTTCTATTATCATCTTGCTTCGCTTTTCTCTTGTAAGTTCATGTGGTATAACACAATCATTAAATGAATACTCATTATGATTTGATTTGCGTTACACAAGAATCATGTAGTCAATGAAAGTTATGACTAAAGCACGAATGTGTCAAGTTATTAGTGAATAAGTTGTTGTATCTTTAGTTGAATTCATGGCCAACATGAATGATGGATCTGGAGCTGAAGCTAAGACTGGTGGAACTGGAACCGGTGAAGCTGAAGCTAGAGCCAATAATTTTCATGGTACAGATGGAACAAATGTGCCGAAGTTAGAGGCTATAACTACACTTCATTCGTTAATTGCAAACCGTAGACTCTTAAGGGGACTAAAGATGATGGAGGATTGTGTCAGTTATTGAAAGATGGCGTCAGTCTTTCGAATCAGTGACCCTAATCAGGAGGATAAGGTACAGTTTGAAATCGCTACTCTCCAAGGTCGTGCATTAATTTGGTGGAATGGCAGACTTGCTTCCATAGGTATCGTTACTTATGGGACACCATGGACTAAGGTGAGGAAACGGTTAACTGAGGAGTTTTTCCTTGAAGTATTTCCAAAGTATGGAGCAAGTGTTGTACAATCTGAAACTGAAGGGAACTAACATTGGTAGATATATCAAGTGTTTCCAAAAGTTGACTCTTTTATGTCTAAGAATTATGGAACCCGAACCGTCAAGGTCAAGCAGTATATTTACAGCTGACCAAGAATAAATGCGGTGATGTGACTTCTTCTAGGCCAATTGCTATTTGTGAAGCTGTCTGCATGGCTTATTAGCACATGAGACACATAATCCAAGGTAAGGCTGATGAGGTTACTGAAGGGAATAATAATTCCAAACTGAAATTTCTTTTCGTGCATTAGAGCTCGTAAGTATATCGAAAAAGGTTGTGGATTATTCATGGCTTAAGTATCATAGAATGAATCATAAGAGAAGTAAGTAGAATTACTCTAGTCATTTGTGACTATTCTGAAGTGTTTCTGGAAGATTTGCCAAGGCTTCTGCCTCCAAGGCAAATAGAATTCTTAATTGATCTAATCTCTTGTGCTGCAACTGTGGCACATGAGCCATATTCACTAGCACCCTCTGAGTTGAAGTAATTATTTATGCAGTTTGAAGAACTATCTGATAGATGTTTTATTCGACCGAGCTTGTCACTTTGTAAAACTCCTATTATGTTCGTTAAGAAGAAATATGGTTCGTTTCGTATGTGTATCGATTACCGAGAGCTGCATAGGTTAACGATCAAGAATTGTTACCCGCTTCTAAGAATTGATGATCTATTTGATCAACTTCAAAACTCTCATGTTTTCTCCAAGATTTGGTGTTTTCTCCAAGATTGATCTTTGTTTTGCTTATCATCAACTTCGCATACGCGAGAAAGATATTCTTATTACGGTGTTTAGAACTTGTGATGATCATTATGAGTTTAGGGTTATGCCTTCTAGTTTGACCAGTACACCTGTTGTATTCATTGACTTAATGAAATGTATGTGTAAGTCGTGTCTTGATAAATTCGTAATCGTTTTCTTTGATGACATTCTCATCTGCTCTACGAGCGAGAAAGAACATGCCGAACACTTAGGGATTATCTTGAACTTGTTAAAGAACAAAAAGATGTACCCAAAATTCTTAAAGTGTGATTTTTTGGCTTGGTTCTGTACAATTCCTATTGTCATGTGATTGACAAAAGTGGCATACATGTTGATTCTGCGAAAATCGAAGCCATCAAAAATTTGAATGTTCCAACTATTCCAACTGAAGTGCGACAAATTCTAGGTTTGGCTGGTTATTACTGAAGGTTTATTGAAAAATTCTCTTTGATATCAAACCAGTAACTAAGCTAACTCAGAGAATGAACCATATGTGCGTGGCATTGGTGAAGAGAAAGCTTTTCAGACCATGAAAAGAAAACTCTACAGCACGTCGATCTTATCGTACCCGAAGGAAGTAAAGGTTTTGTTGTCTTTTGTGATGCATCTCTGAAGGATTTAGAGCTGTTTGATTTGTATATGCTTGTAGGAAACCTAGGAAGAATGAGGAAACTGCTCAACCCAAGACTTGTAATTGGGTGCGGTGATTTTACTCTTCGTCTATTAAGACATTAATTGTTTGGCACTAATGTACGATATCCACCGATAGTAAGAGCCTAAAGTGTATTCTGGAATAAAGAGGTAAATAAGCCTTTTAAGTGATTACGATTGTGTTATTCGTTATCATACGTGAAGTTGGAGCAAATTACAATGGATTCATTGTTAAGCTCTCGAAAACTCAGTCTGAATATGACTCGATTTCTGTCAATGTTGATTGATTGACTCTGCTCATTTTATTTTGATGAATAAATCGATCGTGCTAGTTAAGAATCGTTTGTTAACTGCTCGTAGTAGACATGAAAGATATGATGATGTAAAATGAAAACCTTTGAAATTCGAGGTAGGTGGAAAATTTATGCCAAAGCTATCACCATTGGAAAAGGTGTTAAATATTTTGGAAAACGTGGGAAGTTAAGTCCCCGTTAGTTTGGACCATTCGAGATGATATCGAGTGTAGGTCCGACGGCATGAAAACTTAAATTACCTCGAGAGCTACAAGGAATTCACAATACTTCTCATATGTCGAACCTAAAGAAATTTCTTCCTAACGAAGATCTTATTATCTCTCTTGATGAAGTATGAATCGACGGTAAGTTGCATTTCACCAAAGTACTTGTTGATATTATCGATAAGGAAGTTAGGCAACCGAAGCAAAGTCGAATTCCTATTGTCATGTGTGATGGAACTCAAGACGAGGACCAAAATACGTGTAACTCTTTGATTTCAATGAGCGATCGAGGAAGAACGCAAGTTGATCTTCGGGATGAAGATCCCAATTTGGTGGGGATAATGTGACAATCCGTCAATTTCAGGTCGTTATTTTAATCTCGACTATTAAATATTATATGTTTACTTTAATGAGAATTTTAAATTATCAACTAACCGAGAAGGTTATGACTTGAAACTAGCGTAAGAATGTCGTTTCGATGAAAACTGGCAAGGAATACGTTAGGTATCGATATTATATTCTCAATTTATCATGTGAATGATTTTATTGTATTTATTTTTATTTCTCGTGTTTTACGTTTTAACGAATGACGAGAACTATTAGTGATCGCGATACCGACGGATGCCCAAATATTTATGTTTTATTATCGATTGTCTCGATATTTTATATTTTCGACGTTTTCGATTTAATTACGTTTTAAGTCGTGTCGAAGTGATATTATTATTTTTAAGAAGCGTTTTAACTTTTAAAAAGTATTTTTACGAAACCCGAGTCCCGTAAATATTTTCAAAATTTATATTTACATTTTATACCCTTACAACTATTTTATTTCATTTTGGACCAAAACTATCACAAATTGGCAAAAACTACCCCTCCACCCCACTATATATAATTTTTCCACTAGCAACTTTTAATATAAAATTCATTTCAACAAAAAAATTCATCTCTCTTCTTTCTCTCTTGCCATTTCCGCCACCCCCCTAACCCAAAATCATTTGATTTTTCAAAATCTACATTGAATCTATGAAATCTATTCAATATCCCATGTTGGAAATTTGATGGTGATCATTTTGATGTAAAAATTTGCAACATGCAACAACTTTCAATTTTTGAAGATGATCCAAGGTGGTTTGATCTATTTTCTTGTTATATAGTTGTTACTAGTCTTGTTATATTATTATTTTAAGTATTGCATGTTGGATTTTTGAGTGGGTAAAATTTTAAATAATTATCCAAGGGTGTTATGGGCTAGATGATTTGATTAGGATGATATTAGGGGTGTAGGATGATGAGAAAAATGGTTGGAATTGATCAAAAATATGATTTGGTGGGAGATTTTAGAAGGTGTTTTGGACCAGTGGGTAAAACGTAAATTTTGAAAATATTACTGTTTGAAAATGATTAAACTAATAGGATAAGCTTGTAGAGAATTATTTTAGCTTCGATTTGCCGCTTGAATGAGCTTCTAACTCATTACGAGCGAAAGGTTATGCTAGTTTTAGTATTCGTGTACCGGAAGACGAGTATCGGCACAGTCCGAAAATTGTTGTCGATATTTGGATCGAATCTCGGGGACTATAGAATGAGTTTTAAAAATGTTCAAGGACTGATGTAAGTTTCTACACCTCAGGTCATGAGTCTATTTTCAAACCCGAATGTCGGTTTTATAAATAGAGTTGTTTAGATATGTCAAAATGGTTTTACAAGTAAAAGGCGTAAAACTGTCCGGTTTTTACAACACGAAGATGTGTCGGGCAGAAGGTCTTAGAAATAATATTTTTGAATGAAACTTAAACTGAGACTTCTTCATATTATATGTGAGTTTGTGACCAAGTTTCGTCGAAAACGGACAAGTTTAGATAGGGTAGATTGGTGTGTACATTTGGAGTGTACATGCTGATTGGTATTTTGGACATGTAGTTCAATAATTATGTGACGTGAGTTGAGTATTCACTATTGGACATGGTGATTTACTCAAGTGTTAAGTCATTATATAAATGACTTAGTTACTGGTCCGAGGGAAGTAAAATGATAATTTGACTTGCGTTGACTTGGCGTCTTAAGACGGGTCAATATCGAGAGTGCAATTGTTTAAAAGAATAGTGTTGAATAAAAAGGTATAGTAATAACACTTGTATTATTAAATTTTTCGGGATTGTCTTGGTTTTGTAATTTTGATTTTATATTATTTAAGTATGATTTATACTTAAGTCGATTATTAACGAACGCGCCTTATTTGGTAGGTTGCGGTTTTCGTGTTTAAACGGGCATCACTAATCGTCGGCGATCGTCTCATTACCACTATTGGCTAAGGTGAGTCTATAACCTCGCTTATAACATGTTTTCTTGTTTTATAAAACCCGCGAGGGGGATAACATGCTGTTTTATTAAAATAAAAGGGTACAGCGAGAAGTTGTGGAAACCCTACTTATTGGAAAAGTATGGGTGCAACGAGAAGTTGTGGGAACCCTATTTACTTGAAAAGTAATTATTGAAATTGAAACGCGCAACTATAAGTTGTCGTAAACTAATGATTGTTTTGAAATTGAACACAAGGAACTTAATTGTATGTTTAGATGGAAGTTATTACATAAGTTTGTTTAGCCTTAAAAGACCCATGAATCGTGAATTGTTAATCGAGATAACACTAATGCTATGGATAGATCTATCGGGGTGACGCCCAGTTCGGTCGCGACTAGCTCTCGCGTGGTGTTGTGATGCACTAGTAATGAAACATCGGATGCATTGTATAAGAGAAATATACGCACTTAGCTAGGTGTGTTGGGCTGAAATAATATATGTTAACGTTCAATGTCACGAGACTTATGTAATGACACGATAATTATGTCCGTACAACATAATTGTCTTTGATAAATTATTAACCATGGAAGGTTATTTTGAATACTTGTGTTCTCTTTATTTAAATTAAACTCTATAGATTCACTCGGCAAATTTTGCTGACTTTTTAACATGTTTTATCTCAGGTCCATTGGGAAGGCACTCGAAGAAGGCGGTTTCGTGAAGCTTGCTTATTGAAATGTTTTGGCCCGCATTTATAAATAATATCCATTCAAATAATTTTCACCATTTACTAGGTTTTGTAAACTTGAAGTTATCTGGGACCGTGTATGAAATTGTACTTTTATTAAATGATAATGAATGGATGTTTATTAAAACGACTTGTTTAGAGCCGTTTTCTATGATTATGAGATTGAACCATGATAGTAACACCCAATGACCCTTCCGTTGTTATGACCGAAATTTGGGGGTGTTACAATTATAGTAGATTCAGTTGGGTTTTCTTTTTAGCTCTTAAGAGTGAAACCGATGAATTACTTAAGGACTTTATCACTTTAGTTGAAAAGCAGTTCACTAAACAAGTCTTAATCATTAGGACAGATAATGAGACAGAATTCAAGAATACTGAATTTGATGAATTTTGTAGGTCTAAAGGCATCAAGAGACAATTTAGTAATCCTAGGAATCCACAACAAAATGGAGTAGCTGAAAGGAAGAATAGGACACTTATTGAGGCTGCTAGAACTATGCTAGTTGATTCTCTTTTGCCAAATACATTTTGGGCAGAAGCAATCAATACTACATGTTATGTGTTAAATAGAGTCTTAGTGACCAAGCCTCGAAACAAGACATCTTATGAACTTTTGACTGGTATTAAGCCAACCATAAGTCATTTAAGACCTTTTGGATGTCGTGTGTCTATACTAAATACTCTTGATCATTTGGGGAAGTTTGATGGAAAATCTGATCCAGGATATCTTGTAGGATATTCATTGCAATGTAAAACATATAGGGTTTATAATTTGGCATCTAAAAAGGTTGAAGAAAATGCCCATGTTAATTTCTTAGAAAATAAATGTAAAACCCGCATGCTTTTACCATGAATAGTACCCTTAAGATCGTACGTACTAGATTTAAACTTTCCTAATATAGCATGATTACGATTCCGTGTTAGGATTTTACGTATTACGTACGTGTTAGAACACGATAAGTATTTACTACGCACGAGCACGTAATAATTATTTGACAATAATTAATCACGAACATGCGATCATGAAATCATGAACGTAATTAAACACGAACTATTATTAATTACGTATATATATTTATTACGAGCGTAATTATTTATATTAGATCACGATAATTACATAACGAGAACACATAAAACGCGAACACAAATAATCACGAACGAATAACTAAACATCGAGACACGGAAAAAAGGTACAGTTACCCCATGTGGGGCCCCCTACCCGTGGCTACAAGGAGCAAATGGGCCAAGCCCATTTGTAATTTTTACTATAGGGGGTTAAAGGATTTTTACACTACTCAAAATCACTTTACAGAAGATTTTAGCAAAAACCTAAAACCCTCCTCTCTTCTTCTTTTTGGCCGCCACCCTCAAAACACCACATGGGGGTGTTTGTTGATCTTGGATCTTGGAATTCTAGTTGGTGATCGTGTTTGTTCTTCGTCCTTTTGATCCACGTATTCGGTAAATCCTTTTTAAACCTTTTCTTTTGATTTGATCTTTTATAAATTAAGAACATGTTATGTTTTTATAAAAACCTAATTAAAATCATGGATCTAACATGAATTGGGATTTAACAAAAATCAAAAGTAATGTTTTAAGGGGTGTTTGTTTTGGCCGCAGCCTACACCGAACCCAAGGGGGGTTTCGGTTTGGCCATCCGACCACCACCGAGACCATATGGTCCCGGTTGGTTGGTGTGGGTCCCACGGCAGCATCAAGACAAGGGGTACCCCGATTTGGTTCGGGGTACGGTGTCGATTTCATGTCCGGTTCATGGTTTTTAGTCTAGATCCGGTTCATGGTGTATGTTTAGTTTTATTTTTTTTGTGATCTTATGTTAAAAGTTAAATTAATAAAATGACATGATTAATTTAATAACATGACTTAGGTTATTTTAGTTATTAATAATCATGAAATTAATTAACCTAAGTATTTTTATATTTTAGACTTATAATTAATTAATTATTTAAAAACCATGATTATAATTAATTAATTAACATGACTTAGGTTATATTATTAATAAATAATAATACATGTTTTAACCTAAGTATTTAACTTTATTTAATTAAAAACATGTTATACTTTAATAAAATATTTTAACCTATAGTTTAATTTAATTACATGAAATAATTATTAAACTATACATTATATCTTATGACTTAGAAAATAATCATGAAAACACTTAGGCTTATATACTTAGCTTATTTAACCAGCTTATTTCTAATTATGGAAACTTTCTATTTTTAGAAACTTAATTAAATAAGGCAGCTAATCTATTTATGGAAACCTTCTATTTTTAGAAACTTATTTATTTCAGGCAGCTAATCTATTTATGGAAACTTAGTTAATTAAGGCAGCTAATCTATTTATGGAAACTTTCTATTTTTAGAAACTTATCTATTTTAAGCAGTAATTCTATTTTTGGAAACTTTCCATTTTTGGAAACATTCTATTTTTCGAAACTTTCTATTTTTGGAAACTTTCTATTTTTGGAAATTTCTATTTTGGTAACTTTCTATTTTTGGAAACTTTCTATTTTTGGAAACTTTCTATTTTTGGAAACTTTCTGTTTTTTGAAACTTTCTATTTTAGGAAACCTGCTATTTTTGGAAAGTTACTTATTATTACACAGTAAGTATAATAATAAATGAAATACCAGAAATACTTATGTCAGATTAAACAGAATATAAGATAAACACAGTTTAAGGCTCTAAACAGTAAACCATGGTAAGAACACATAAAATAAGCTAAGACATGACATAAAACCAGCTACGTATTTAGTAAGCAGATACTTATTCATGTATGTATTTATGCAGCACTAGTGATACGGAAGTAGGATTCCTCTCAGCTCATCTTCTTCGTTCACTGGACATAAGGTACGGATTCCCGTCCTTTCAGTATGGACATTCTTTCCTTATTAGGATTCCCCGTATGCAGCCAAATGTTTTCCCGTAGTATAAGTTACGTGTTTGATTGCTTATGTTTAATTAAGAATACCTATAGCCATATACATGCATGACCAGTTTCACCTAGTTATGGAGGTACCATAACCATAACATTAGAGGCACTGATGTTATGACTTCACCACGGCGGATTGATTGCTCGTGGCGTCCCTTCAGCTTTTGGCCATATTATATTTATCATGTGGGGCGTATGGGTGCATCCTAGTTACATGTTTTCAGTCAGGATTTCATGGTGAATATGGTGTGTGCCTTGCATCCTTCACAAGGAGCTGATCCCTCCTACCCAAAAACCAGTATATTAAATTAGAGGCAGCCCCTCTAATTTTCATGATGAGGTCACCCTCCAAGTATTCATGCACGGTGGATTTTCATGACCTATATTAGCTAATGGTAAAATATGATAAACAATTTTTACAAGATAAACATAAAGCTTTTCAAATTATAAACCAGTTTTACCAAGACTTAACCAGGTTACTCGGGACATAGTTTTCTTCCGCTGTTATATGTTATATGCTTATCCTATTCATGCTTTATTGTACATCCGTGCACTGAGCGTATTTGCTCAGCCGTTTTCCTTTTCTATGTTCCCAAAACGGAAGGTACTCAGGGACGCTCGTAGACACTAAGAGTACATGCATATGGACTGGAAGCTGTCTAGCCTTCTTTACTTTATGCATTTCCTTTCTTATGATACATTTGCTATGGACATTGTTTAGTCCTTTCCTTTACTATACTATGTTTGTGTGTGTTGAGCTTTACTTTTGGACTACCGATGTTTGATTCCGGTATTTTCCTTTTATGGTCAAGTAATGTTTAGACATTTTTCCTTGTATGCTTTGATGACACGCCATAATTGAATGTGACATTTCCATTATCAAAATGGGGTGTTACAATTATGGTATCAGAGCCAAGGCTTCGACCTGTAGGCTCTCAAATATGACCTGTGATTAGTGGGTAGTCACTACGGTCTTCCTAGAACTGACAGTTGTTTTCATGCATTCATCATTTTAAGCATACATATACATGTCATTGTCGCAGATTTTTGACTAAGTAATGGTTGGTACAGGACTGGCCCTATTTAGTCGCATGTGTTTTATCGAAACTTTTAAATTTGGGACCGACCCATAGGCGTCCCCTCGCTATGTCTTTTGTTTTGGGTGAACTGACCAGAGGCGTTCACTCTCGAGCATACACAAGTTTTCATAAAACTGCATCATGCATTCATACACAAAAATTTTCTTTCATAAAATTTTTCTCGTGAAATTTTGGTATAAATTTTTTCATGTATATATATAGATTTTATGTTTTGATCTGTTTAATCATATGTTTTATGTTATACTGTCAGATGGTTCTCACACGCGAACAGGAGCAGCTCAATGCTGCAATTCAATCTGCCATGCAAGCTTTGATTCCTCAACTGAGGAATGACATCAGGGCTGAAGTTCAAGCTGCCAACAATCAGCAGCATAATCAGGCACCTCCTCCTCCTCCTCCAGTGACATTAGCAGTATGGCTGGAGAGATTCGACAAGCTCCGTCCTCGAGCTTTTGAGAAGACAGATAGCCCCAGCGATGCTGAAAGCTGGTTAGCTCACATCGAGAAGATTTCAATGCTATGGGCTGTGACCCCGCATACAAGGCGAGGTTGGCATGCTATTGATTCGAAGGCGATGTGCTAAACTGGTGGTTAGCGTTGATGCAGTCCGGAGGTGGTGACGAGTGGGTTGCTGGTTTGACTTGGGCTCAGTTCAAGGACAGGGTGATGGAGCAGTTCTTTCCCAAGGCTGAGCAGGACAAGCTCAAGAGAGAGTACCATGGGATCCGACAGAGAGCTGGGGAGAATAGCAATGAGTTTATGCAACGCTTTCTTCGTCTAGCTGGTTTCCTTGGTGCGGCAGCAGGTACTCCTGAAGAGCAGGCACATCACTTTAGATGGGCTCTTCGCACATCGGTCGCAAACAATCTGGTGTGTGCTACGTTCAACACTGTAGCATAAGTGGCCGATGCAGCACGTAAACTGGAGATGCTGCAGGAGAGAGATGAGTTCGGGGAAGCTGAAAGACCCGACAAGAGGTAAACATTCGTATTCAAGCGGTGATCAATCCGTATACTTTCCATATAAGTCAATTATTCATCTCTTTAAATGTATCTTCCAGGCAGAAAACCAGGGACCGGTCTCAGCCGGCTACTCAGCAGCAGCCTCATCAGCCCAAGGGAAACTGTCAGACTAACGACCGTTCTGCTACGGATAGGCGTGGCGGTAATGATAATTACCGTAACAACGTTGGGCACTCCAACAGCAGCAGGTCCTAATACTTAAGCATTTCCTTATGATTTCATGTTATAACTCATATTCTGACACTTTAGCAAAACTTCTACCAGGAACCATGGAAACGGTAGGGACCAGAACCAGAGAGGTTCGCAGCCTAGCCGTCCAGCTATCACTGGTATTCAATCTTACGATTATCCGCTTTGTCCTTTGTACCCAATTATCATGTCTTATGTAAAATGTTTTATCAGGTTCCCAGCAAGCCAGAGCACCTGCTGGAGGATTCACTCATCCTCTTTGCTCTACTTGCCACCGTAGGCACCCAGGACCATGTCGCTGTAATACTGACGCGTGCTTTAAGTGTGGTCTTCCTGGCCATATTATGAAGGACTGTCGTAAGGGCGAGATGGAGGGTACGTCGGGACATGCTGATACCAAGCCGCCTCCTACTACCGGGCGTGTCTACACGACATCTCGAGACCAGGCCAACAAGTCTACAGGTACCATCACTGGAATCTTGTATATGTATGGTCAAGCTGCATGTGTTCTATTCGATACGGGTGCTACTCACTCGGTTATTTCTACTTCTTATGCTAAGAACATTAGGATGCTCCCCATGCCACTAGAAAATAGGCTTACTATTTCCACGCCTTTGAGGGACTCTGTATTAATCACCCATGTATACAAGAGTCTTCCCCTAGAATTTGACGATAAGGTTCGACCTGTTGACGCACTTCCGCTGGACATGAATGACTTCGACATGATCTTGGGCATGGATTGGCTATCCAAGCATCATGCCACCATAGACTGCCATTCATATCGAGTTATCTTCGGTGATGTTAATGCACCAGAGTACATTCATAATGGGTTCATACCCGGACGGTCTGTACAAATCATATCTACCCTGCAAGCGCGTGCACTACTATCACATGGCTGCTAGGGTTATCTAGCTACGGTTCACGACATGGATGCTGAATCCCCATCAATTCAGGATCAACCTATAGTGTCAGAATTCCAAGATATTTTTCCAGCAGAACTTCCGGGCATACCACCTGCACGAGAAGTGGAATTCAGTATCGAGCTTATTCCAGGAGCTGAACCAATCTCCAAAGCTCCTTATCGCATGGCTCCCATAGAGCTGAAGGAGATAAAGGATCAACTGCAAGAACTTCTTGAACGAGGTTTTATTCGACCGAGCGCATCTCCATGGGGCGCATCGGTCTTGTTTGTTAAGAAGAAGGACGGCAGTATGCGTCTTTGTATAGACTATCGCGAGCTCAACAAGATTACCATTCGGAATAGATATCCACTGCCACGCATTGACGATCTGTTTGACCAACTCCAAGGGGCCAAACACTTCTCCAAGATTGATCTTAGGTCAGGCTATCATCAGCTACGGGTCAAGGAGCAGGACATCGCTAAGACTGCCTTTCGTACCCGTTATGGCCACTACGAGTTTGTAGTTATGCCATTTGGCCTGACAAATCCTCCAGCAGTGTTCATGGATTTGATGAACAGAATCTTCCATGAATTTCTGGACAAGTTCGTCATTGTCTTCATCGATGACATCCTGATTTTCTCAAAGTCCAAGGAGGAACACGAAGACCATCTTCGTACAGTACTACAGATTCTTCGCCAGAAGCAGCTGTATGCTAAATTCTCCAAGTGTGAGTTCTGGTTAGACAAGGTGGCATTCTTAGGTCACATTGTATCAGCAGAAGGAATCACTATGGATCCAGCGAAGGTTGAGGCCATTACTAAGTGGCCAAGGCCGACATTAGCAACGGAAGTCCGCAGTTTCTTAGGCTTAGCTGGCTATTACCGTAGGTTCGTGGAGAACTTTTCCCGCCTAGCACTACCATTGACCAAACTGATGCGGAAAGGGGAGAAATTCGTCTGGACTGAAGATCGAGAGAAGAGCTTTGAAGACCTGAAGCAGAAGCTAGTATCTGCACCTATTCTTACTCTACCATCTGGTACGGGTGGATTTCAAATCTACAGCGATGCATCGGGGAAGGGACTTGGCTGTGTTCTCATGCAACATGGGAAAGTGATCGCGTACGCTTCACGACAGCTTAAGCCTTATGAAGAAAACTACCCCACGCATGACCTGGAACTTGCTGCAGTCGTGTTTGCATTGAAGATATGGAGGCACTACTTATATGGAGAATCATGTGACATTTTCACGGACCACAAGAGCTTGAAGTATATCTTCACTCAACGTGAATTGAACATGAGGCAGAGGAGATGGTTAGAGCTGTTAAAGGATTATGACATTAATCTACAGTATCATCCCGGAAAGGCAAATGTAGTAGCAGATGCTCTTAGCAGGAAGTCCGGAATGATCAACGGCATTAAAATCGAAGAGGAAATCATCAGAGACTTGGAGCGACTAGACATCGAGATCATGGTACATGGACAGCACGGTTACTGGGCTAATCTTAGAGTAGAACCCGAGTTACTCTCTAAGATCAAGGAAGCTCAGAAGGATGACGGAGAAATCTGGGCGATAGTATAGAATCTGGAAAAGCAGACGGAATTCAGAGTAGATGCAGATGGTATCGTATGGCAGGGCACGAGACTTTGTGTTCCTGATGACCAAGAACTCCAGGAAGATTTGTTAGCTGAAGCTCATAGCTCCCCATTCTCTATACATCCTGGTTCGACTAAGATGTACCATGACATCAAGCAGTACTTTTGGTGGAGTGGTAGGAAATAGGATGTGGCCACTTACGTCTCCAAATGTCTTACCTGCCAGCAGGTTAAGATCGAGCATCAGCGATCTGGCGGTCTCCTTCAACCGTTAGATATTCCAGAGTGGAAGTGGGACAAAATCACCATAGATTTTGTTACTGGTCTTCCGCCTACCAAGAGGAAGCATGATGCAATTTGGGTTATCGTAGATCGACTTACCAAATCAGCTCATTTCTTACCGATCCGCAAGGAAGATCCGGTAAGTAAACTCACAGATACGTACAGAAGAGAGATCATGAGACTCCACGGTGCACCATCCAGCATCGTCTCAGACAGAGATCCTCGATTCACTTCGCGCTTTTGGAAGAGTCTGCAGAAAGCTTGGGGTACACAACTTAAGCTTAGCACGGCTTTTCATCCTCAAACGGACGGACAGTCGGAATGAACCATTCAGACATTAGAATATATGTTGAGGTCATGTGCGTTGGAATGGACGGGTGATTGGGACGATTACATCTGTTTGGTGGAGTTTGCATACAACAACAGTTGGCACGCAAGTATCAAGTGTGCTCCATTTGAGATGTTGTATGGCAGAAAGTGCCGCGCCCCAATCTGCTGGGATCAGGTTGGTGAGCGAACAATTGAACGACCAGAAATCATAGAGATGACCAATGAGAAGATCGCAGTAGCTAAGAAGAAAATTCAGGAGGCACGGTCACATCAGAAGAGTTACGCCGGTAAGCATCGTAGTGACATACATTTTAACGTAGGAGATCACGTCTTCCTTAAGGTTTCGCCGGCACGTGGTGTTAGACGCTTCAGGATTAAAAGGAAGCTCAGTCCTCGTTTCATCGGACCGTTTGATATCATTGAATGAGTCGGTGAAGTATCTTACCGATTGGCGTTACCTCTGCAGCTTTCGCATGTGCACAATGTGTTTCATGTGTCCTTACTCAGAGGGTACCAGTATCACCCCCTTCACATGGTTCAGTATCCACTAGAATAGATACGTGAAGATCTCACTTTTATAGAAGAACCCGAACGAGTTCTTGACAGACAAGAACGAGTCATGAGAAAGAAGACGATTCCATTCGTCAAAATTATATGGAGGGATCATACCGAGCGGGAAGCCACTTGGGAAACAGAGGAGTCTATCCGGGCTTCTTACCCTCATTTCATATTTTGAATTCGTGTATGTTCTTCTTTTCCAGTTTACTTTATCTATAATTCGGGGACGAATTATTCTTTTTAGGGGGGAAGAGTTGTAAAACCCACATGCTTTTACCATGAATAGTACCCTTATGATCATACGTACTAGATTTAAACTTTCCTAATATAGCATGATTACGTTTCCGTGTTAGGATTTTACGTATTACGTACGTGTTAGAACACGATAAGTATTTACTACGCACAAGCACGTAATAATTATTTGACAATAATTAATCACGAACATGCGATCATGAAATCATGAACGTAATTAAAACACGAACTATTATTAATTACGTATATATATTTATTACGAGCGTAATTAAATATATTAGATCACGATAATTACGTAACGAGAACACATAAAACGCGAACACAAATAATCACGAACGAATAACTAAACATCGAGACACGGAAAAAAGGTACGGGTACCCCATGTGGGGCCCCCTACCCGCGACTACAAGGAGAAAATGGGCCAAGCCCATTTGTAATTTTTACTAAAGGGGGTTAAAGGATTTTTACACTACTCAAAATCACTTTACAGAAGATTTTAGCAAAAACCTAAAACCCTCCTCTCTTCTTCTTTTTGGCCGCCACCCTCAAAACACCACAAGGGGGTGTTTGTTGATCTTGGATCTTGGAATTCTAGTTGGTGATCGTGTTTGTTCTTCGTCCTTTTGATCCACGTATTCGGTAAATCATTTTTAAACCTTTTCTTTTGATTTGATCTTTTATAAATTAAGAACATGTTATGTTTTTATAAAAACCTAATTAAAATCATGGATCTAACATGAATTGGGATTTAATAAAAATCAAAAGTAATGTTTTAAGGGGTGTTTGTTTTGGCCGCAGCCTACACCGAACCCAAGGGGGGTTTCGGTTTGGCCATCCGACCACCACCGAGACCATAAGGTCCTGGTTGGTTGGTGTGGGTCCCACGGCAGCATCAAGACAAGGGGTACCCCGATTTGGTTCGGGGTACGGTGTCGATTTCATGTCCGGTTCATGGTTTTTAGTCTAGATCCGGTTCATGGTGTATGTTTAGTTTTATTTTTTTTGTGATCTTATGTTAAAAATTAAATTAATAAAATGACATGATTAATTTAATAACATGACTTAGGTTATTTTAATTATTAATAATCATGAAATTAATTAACCTAAGTATTTTTATATTTTAGACTTATAATTAATTAATTATTTAAAAACCATGATTATAATTAATTAATTAACATGACTTAGGTTATATTATTAATAAATAATAATACATGTTTTAACCTAAGTATTTAACTTTATTTAATTAAAAACATGTTATACTTTAATTAAATATTTTAACCTATAGTTTAATTTAATTACATGAAATAATTATTAAACTATACATTATATCTTATAACTTAGAAAATAATCATGTAAACACTTAGGCTTATATACTTAGCTTATTTAACCAGCTTATTTTTAATTATGGAAACTTTCTATTTTTAGAAACTTAATTAAATAAGGCAGCTAATCTATTTATGGAAACCTTCTATTTTTAGAAACTTATTTATTTCAGGCTGCTAATCTATTTATGGAAACTTATTTAATTAAGGCAGCTAATCTATTTATGGAAACTTTCTATTTTTAGAAACTTATATATTTTAAGCAGTAATTCTATTTTTAGAAACTTTCTATTTTTGGAAACTTTCTATTTTTGGAAACTTTCTATTTTTGGAAACTTTCTATTTTTGGTAACTTTCTATTTTTGGAAACTTTCTATTTTTGGAAACTTTCTATTTTTAAAAACTTTCTATTTTTGGAAACTTTCCATTTTAGGAAACCTGCTATTTTTGGAAAGTTACTTATTATTACACAGTAAGTATAATAATACATGAAATACCAGAAATACTAAATCTGATTAAACAGAATATAAGATAAACACAGTTTAAGGCTTTAAACAGTAAACCATGGTAAGAACACACAAAATAACTAAGACCTGACATAAAACCAGCTACGTATTTAGTAAGCAAATACTTATTCATGTATGTATTTATGTAGCACTAGTGATACGGAAGTAGGATTCCTCGCAGCTCATCTTCTTCGTTCACTGGACATAAGGTGCGGATTCCCGTCCTTTCAGTATGGACATTCTTTCCTTATTAGGATTCCCCGTATGCAGCCAAATGTTTTCCCGTAGTATAAGTTACGTGTTTGATTGCTTATGTTTAATTAAGAATACCTATAGCCATATACATGCATGACCAGTTTCACCTAGTTATGGAGGTACCATAACCATAACATTAGAGGCACTGATGTTATGACTTCACCACGGCAGAGTGATTGCTCATGGCGTCCCTTCAGCTTTTGGCCATATTATTATATTTATCATGTGAGGCGTATGGGTGCATCCTAGTTACATGTTTTCAGTCAGGATTTCATGGTGAATGTGGTGTGTGCCTTGCATCCTTCACAAGGAGCAGATCCCTCCTACCCAAAAACCAGTATATTAAATTAGAGGCAGCCCCTCTAATTTGCATGACGAGGTCACCCCTCCAAGTATTCATGCACGGTGGATTTTCATTACCTATATTGGCTAATGGTAAAATATGATAAACAGTTTTTACAAGATAAACATAAAGCTTTTCAAATTATAAACCAGTTTTACCAAGACTTAACCAGGTTACTCGGGACTTAGTTTTCTTCCGCTGTTATATGTTATATGCTTATCCTATTCATGCTTTATTGTACATCCGTGCACTGAGCGTATTTGCTCAGCCGTTCTCCTTTTCTATGTTCCCAAAACGGCAGGTAATCAGGGACGCTCGTAGACACTAAGAGTACGTGCATATGGACTGGAAGCTGTCTAGCCTTCTTTACTTTATGCATTTCCTTTCTTATGATACATTTGCTATGGATATTGTTTAGTCCTTTCCTTTACTATACTATGTTTTGTGTGATGAGCTTTACTTTTGGACTACCGATGTTTGATTCCGGTATTTTCCTTTTATTGTCAAGTAATGTTTAGACATTTTTCCTTGTATGCTTTGATGACACGCCATAATTGCATGTGACATTTCCATTATCAAAATGGGGTGTTACAATAAACCCAATTTCCCAGGAATAGGTTATGCTTAGATGTTTGATTTGGATTGTCTAACAAATTCCATAGATTACTATTCTGTGTAAAAGGATTATCAAACTAATAATGCAGGTGAAGAGATTGGTACAACTAAGTCAGGTACTCAAGGAGAACCTTCTTCATTAGACTCTCAGGATGATGATGTTCACATCTATGTACCCAATATGCCTACTGTTACTCCTATGGATGCTACTCCCCAGAAGCAAACAATGCCATCAACTGATGATCATGCCTCCCAAGAGCTTCAGAGGCTTCAAGATCAAGAAAAGAATGCTACATCTGCTAATAAGCATTCAGGAGAAGAATCTTTTGAGTCACAACACTCACCAGTACATACTACACCTAGCGGTACCTCATCTGCAAGTACTGCCAAGTCAAAATCTGCAAAGTCTGTTGATTCTTTAGAAGATATTTTACAAGCTATGGACGATGAAGACATTTATGCTAGTCCAGTTGAAGGAATCTTCTCCAAAGCTTCCTATGATGAGCAGGGTGCAGTAACTGATTTCTATAATTTGAAAACTGAAATTCCAGTCAGTTCTATTCCCACTCATAAAGTCAACAACAATCATCCTACTACTCACATTATTGGAAATCCCAAGTCTGCTGTGCAAACCAGAAGACAACTTCAAGCCAATACTGAAACTTATGCACTTGTGAGTTATGTCAAACAACAGCAGAGAAAAATCATAAGGATACTCAGCATTGTTTGTTTGCCTGTTTCTTATCACAAGTAGAGCCTAAGAATATTTCTCAAGCTCTTGATGAAGAAAGTTGGGTAGATGCCATGCAATAAGAATTAACACAATTTGAGCTACAAAAGGTTTGGATTCTTGTGGATCTTTCCTCAGGTAAAAGGGTTATTGGTACTAGATGGGTTTTTAGAAACAAGAAGGATGAAAGAGGAGTTGTTGTGAGGAACAAGGCAAGGCTTGTTGCTTAAGGCTATAGACAGGAAGAAGGGATAGACTATGATGAGGTTTTTGCACCAGTGGCAAGGATAGAAGCCATTAGGTTATTTTTGGCCATTACATCATATATGGGTTTTATAGTCTATCAGATGGATGTGAAAAATGCCTTTCTTTATGGTACTATTTCAGATGAGGTATATGTTTCACAACCTCCAAGTTTTGTAGATCCTAAATTCCCCAACAAAGTCTACAAAGTTATCAAATCACTTTATGGTCTACATCAAGCTCCAAGAGCTTGGTATGCAACTTTATCCAATTTCTGTTAGAACATGGATATAGGAGAGGAACCATTAACAAAACTCTATTCATCAAAAAGAATGCTAAGGATATTATTCAAGTACAAATCTATGTTGATGACATTATTTTTGGTTCAACCAAGAAACATGGTGTGAAGAGTTTGAGGCTTTGATGAAAGGAAGATTTCAGATGAGTTCTATGGGAGAACTTACTTTCTTTTTGGGACTACAAGTCAAACATATGAAAGATGGAATATTTATCAGCCAATATAAATATGTTGCTGAAATCTTGAAGAAGTTTTCATGTATGGATTCAAGGAGTACAAGCACACCTTTTGAAGCTAAGAAGTCTTTATCAAAAGATGAACATGGTGAAAATGTTGATATAATTATCTATACAGGTCATTGATTGGTTCATTGATGTATCTTACTGCTTCAAGACCAGACATTATGTCTACTGTGTGTGCCTGTTCAAGGTTCCAAGTTAATCTAAAGGTGCCACATCTACATGATGTGAAGAGGATTTTTAAGTATCTTAAAAGTCAGCCTAATTTAGGATTATGGTATCCTAGAGATTCAACCTTTGATTTGGAAGCTTACTCAGACAGTGATTATGCTGGAGCTAATCATGATAGGAAATCCACAACATGAGGTTGTCAATTCCTAGGCAGAAGACTCATATCATGGCAGTGTAAGAAGAAAACCATTGTTGCTACTTCTACAACTGAAGTTGTATATGTAGATGCTGCTCATTGGTGTGGACAAGTACTTTGGATTCAAAATCAGTTGTTAGATTATGGGTTCAACTTCATGAACACCAATATTTACACTGATAATGAAACTACTATATGCATTGTCAAGAATCCAGTCTTTCACTACAAGACCAAGCATATTGAAATAAGACATCACTTCATAATATATGCATATGACAAGAAGCTTATTCAAGTCTTGAAGATTCATACAGACAACAATGTAGCTGATTTGTAGACCAAGGCATTTGATGCAAAGATATTAGAATTCTTGGTGACACATATTGGCATGCTCAACCAATAAACTGCTGCATATGTTAAGGGGAGGTAATAGTTGTACAATTTTTATGCTAATTTAATTGTATAGTGTATGTTTTTGTGTTTTTAATGTGATTGCAGGTTGATAGAATAAAATAAAAGAGGTTATAATGATAGTGGAATGCATGAACACTACAAATTTGTGAGGTACCGTTATATGTAAGTACCGCTAGCACAAATCTAAGTACCGAGTATGTTCCATGTACCGCTACATGTCCGTTGTACCGTTAAGGGTCTCTTTTGTAAATTTGGCGGTCTCTTCGCGCTTGGGTTTGTTATTTA
Source organism: Glebionis coronaria (assembly GCA_025667525.1). NCBI lineage: Eukaryota > Viridiplantae > Streptophyta > Magnoliopsida > Asterales > Asteraceae > Glebionis > Glebionis coronaria. The sequence continues at coordinate 147,858 of JANFOE010001159.1, forward strand.
CATAAATACTTACTCTAATTATACAGTTGATTCACCTAATATTTTATTCTTATCTCTTAATTCTATAACCTTCTCTCTAATTTTTCGATCATCAAAAATATTAATGGCTGCTTTACAAGTGATCTCTAAGCACAACTTGGTTACGAACCTTGCTCAGAATGATGATTCTCTTGGTTTCTGTGAGATACTTGGATTTTTATCTCGAATTCATATTTGTTTTGCACTTACTGTAAGTCCCATTGTCTCTATTCCTATTGTTGAACAATTTTGGAATAATGTTGTGTTAGGTACTCGTTTTGATCAACCTTGCATTAAGGCTAGGGTGAATCATAAAAATATCTATGTAAATGAGGTACTTCTAAGGGATAGTTTGATACTAAATGATGAAAATGGGCTTAGTATGTTAAACAATACATAGATACATGATGGCCTTGCAGCCATGGGTTATCCGGGTGGTAGGGTAAGTCTTACATTCTTTAAAGCTTTGTTTTCACCAGAATGGAAATTGCTTTTTCATGCAATTATTCACTGTTTAAGCTCCAAAAGTACTTCTTTTGATCAAATCCCTGCTGCATTGGCATCAGCTGGTATTTGTCTAGCAAATAACAGAGTTTTCAATTTTTCAAAATTAATTTTTGAAGGCATGACTAGGAATTTGGAAGGAGTTGAAAAGGTTTTAATGTATCCTAGATTCATTCAGACTTTAGTTAATGACCAAATCCCTAACCTACCAGAGTTAACAAATACATGGGATGTTCCTACCTTTACAAAGAGAACTTTCTCTTTCTTGACCAAACAAGGCAATGCCTTTATACGAACTATCACACCCTTATTTACTAATATGTTAGCCCAACCTGCCAACCAAGAAGGTGAGGAACCTAGCACTGCTAGTGGTTCTCAGCAAACTCCTTCTAACCAGAGTTCCCATTCCTCAAAAGATACTCAATCTTCTTCTCACAATATTGTTAATCAACTAAATTCAGATGAGATGATCCATACACCTGCTGCTTCTAGTGCTGTAGTGGTTCACCACAAGCACAAGCAACAAAGGTGGTGGATGTTTAAAATTTAACTGCTTTGTGCACTAGCTTGTCCAGACAGGTATAGGTATTGCAAAAAGAGAAGCTTGTTCAAGACAAGAAAATTGATGAATTGGAGGCCAGCCTAATCAAGATAAGGAATAAGGTATCCCCTTGGATGAGGCAGAACAGGTCTATTCAGAAAGATGCTCTTAAGAAGCAAAGATTCAGAAACCTCAAGAAAAGGCAACTGAATGCAACCAAACAGGGGAGGAATTATGAAGAACCACTACCTTCTACTGATATTCAAACAAGGGTCTCTAGAAATGACATCAACTTTGAAGCTGATGATGATGTCATTGGGAATTTTGAAGATGGCAATGGTTTAGAGACTGGCGTAGAAAAGGATAACTTGGAGCCTACTAACATGGAGCTTCAACAAGAAGAACAACAACCTACTCATGAGGAACCACAAATTGAAGAAATGTTGGTAACTCAGCCAGATCCACAACCTCAATCACCACAACTTCAAGTGAATTGGAGTAGTTTCTATGAGAAGCTGGAGGAGATTAATGTCCAATTTCCTATATCTTCAACTCTACCACAAAGGCAATTTTGGTTTCACAAGAAATAGACTTTCCAAGTACTATCAAGATCAACAATGAGCTATGGATCAGACAAGACAAAGGAGTTACAAGTTGAGAAGATAGCTTCATTGGAAGAAAAAGAAAAGGTATCTAAAGATACTTTTATGATTGAAGAAACAAGTGTGTCTTACACTCGTGAAGTCAACATTGTGGAAGATCCAAGTACTGCTAGGCCAACTAAGCCAACTGCAAGTACTGCTGACATTGTTGAAGACCCAAGTACTGCTAAGCCAACTAAGCCGACAACAAGTACTGCTAGTGATCAACCTTCACTAGAAATTCAAACTCCTTTTGGAGAAGATGAGACTTTAGCTCAAGTACTGCTTGATCTCAGAGAAAAGAGTTCAGCTGAGAAAGTAAGACAAGCAGAGATTAAGAAGAAGACACAACAAGAAGTTCTTGCCAAAAAGGATAAAACTAAAGGTAAGAAAGTTCAAGCTTCACATCCCACTAAAGGTATTGTTATTCGACAGCAAGCTAATGAGGATGAAGAAAGATATTCCAAGCTGAAGAAGAAGTTACCAAAGATTAATCCAAAGGATAAGGGCAAGAAGCAGTTACAATCAGAATATGAAAATGAAAGTGATTCAATGATGATATAAGCAAAGTCATGTACAGATTTAATCAACTAGACCATGATGAGGAATATGCTTTCAGAGTGCAAGAACAAATTCGTGAAGAAGAATTACAAGAGGAACTTGCAACAAAGCTGCAATTGCTTGAATCTAAGAGAGCGCAGCAAGAATGATATATACAAGATTATGATAGGATTCAAGCTGAACTACATGCAAGTGAGCTTCTTGCAGACTCATTAATAGCTGAAGAAAGAGTTGCTTATGATGAAGAAGAAAAAGCAAAATTGATTGATGATCTGGTAAGGGAGCAACAAAGATTATTTGCTGAGAAAAGAAGAAGAGAAAGGATTAATCCTCCAACTACCATGCAGAATAGGAATCAAATAATGACTTTTCTCAAGAAAGTTAAGCATTTCACTCATGCTCAATTGGTCAAGAAGAATTTTGAGGAAATCAAGGCTTTGTATGAACAACACAAGAGAGATTAATTGAATTTTGTTGAGATTGGATCTGAAGCAGATAGGATATTTGTTGAAGAAGCTAAAAGACATCTACAACAACAAAGACAATTTGGAAGTACTCCTAGATTTGAGTCAAGTACAAGAACATCTCCACCTATCAAGGCTACATATCTGAGGAAAAGTAGAAAGGATAAGGTAAGTTCAAAAGAGACAGAGACTTCTCAAAGAATGAATGAAGGAGATAAAGCTCAAAGTGTTGATAAGACTTAATATGTACAAGCGGTACATACACAGTCAACAGTACATACTGAAGGAATGGTACATAAAAACTTGGAAGAAGATTCAATGGAATTTTAAGGAACCTCCAAGGGTATTAAGAGGAAAAGATCATCAAAGAAAAAGCTAGAAGCCAAGAAAAAGGCTAAATCAACAACAAAAGATAGTATTGATGATGAGAGCATAAGAAACTACTTGAAGATAGTAAATTTTGAAGATCAATGTATAGACACAGAGATTTTTGGAAAGAAGTCATCCATTGCTAGATGGATATACATTATGGATCAAGGACTGTAAGCTCATGGAATACAAAGAACTGATGGCACAACAAGAATATTCACACTTTTGGAAGATATTCTTCATATTCTTGACAAACAAGATATTCAAGATCTTTTCAGGTTAGTTCAAGAAGCCAGTGCAGGTAAAACTGAGGTATCATTATTGTATAATGAATTACTCTTCATGTATGAACCACACAACTGTGATTAGAGAATGTTGAAGGAATTAGATTATCAGGTTCCTAGTTACTGGAGATATTATAGGACATGTGGATTACATATTTTGGATATAGATAATGTTACTTACTATATGCTACAAGAGAAGAGATATCCATTTGAGAGAAGATTGTTGGAAAGAATATTGGAACAACAATTAGAAATCTCAGAAGAGTCTGTTGGTGCTTTGAAGTTTATCAGAATGGTTAAACAACAAATCAAGGATTTACAGCAAGAGGAAGAAGATGAGAAAGAGCCTTAAGTGTTTGATTTGCAATCACACTTCACAAATGGTTCTTAGTTCACCATGTCTAACACACATAAGAACTGGCTAGTCCATAAGCAATTGGTTTGTGGTAAAGACTTCTCAAATCCGTTGAAAGCTGGTAGTTTGCTAAAAACTATATGGTTCTAACTCACCTTGTTTCGAGACAAAGAGTTGGCTAGTCCTAGAGAAACGGTACTAGGTAAAGACATTATCAAATACGTTGATGGTTGACAGTTTACCAAAAATTGTAGGGTTATCAGTACACCTTATTCTTTATGAATAAAGTACTGGATATTCCATAGGGTACGGCTAACTGGTAAAGAATAAATCAAATCTATTGATAGCTGATGATTTGCTAAAAACCATTAAGCCAATACAGATTGGTTTTTGTTGTTAACTATTTTATTTCAGGTATGAAGTTGCAAGCAAAGAAGTATTAAAGGAAAGAATACTTAGAAGGTTTTGTCTCATCAAATGAAGACATAAGTTCATGATTCAGAGTTCATAGATTTAACTCAAGAAGACAATTACTGTTGCTGTAAAGTCAAATGAATGTTCACAAGACACAAGAAGATCATAGTTTGAAGAAAAAGATGATGTTCATGAGACTTGATGGTTATCTTTTCAAAAGAAGATCTACATTGAATTGTTTGGCTACATTCAGTTGGATACAAATACAAAATACCAAGTTCAATCCAAGGTTGAAGAGAAGACTGAATACATGTATTCTAAATACATTCAGTGCAAGAGAAACAAGAATAAAACAAGTTATCATTCTTGTTTAGGGGAGGATTATTGGGAATTATTGTTAAGTGTCAAGTACAATCAGTGTAATTTAAGTACTATTTGTATCTTTCAAGTACCGTTAGTGTTAACGCGGTACATAGTAAGTACTGCTACTTATAAAGTAAGTACTGCTATATTGATTAGGACGAATATATATCTTTGTATAAGATATGTCATAGTTATAGTTAGAGTATATCTTATGTGATATACTTAATAGTTAGAATATTGATAATATATCGTCTGTGATATAGTTATCTTTATAGAATATTCTAAGGTTTTTAGGGTTCCTTACTCTATAAAAGGAACATAGGTACGATGACATTCATGTACCTCATTCAAGTTGATTAATAATAAAATCGAATAGTTAAAAGTAATTATGTTCTTCTGTGCTTTATAAGTTAGATTCCGCATAACTTATTTAGCTTGAGTAAGAGTTCTCAAAGTGTTTTAGTTTGATTACAAACTACTATACTAGTTCTTAACATAATATAGATCCAATCAATGGGATCAACACCAACGTTCAATTTTTTTATCGACGATCGTGATTCAAATAAAGTTCCATCATCATAGATGTTACATTCAATAAATCCTGCAATCATTCTATCAAATCAAGGTATGGTTATTTTTGAAAAAAAACCTTAATACTTAATACGATTTTTCTTTCGATTTGGTTCTCTTGATTCTTTGAGTTTTTGTTTGTTTGATTGATTTGTTGATTTATTGATACCAAATGAGGAAACAGATGTTGCAACACCATATGCAACAAAGATGATTTCCAACATCCCCTTTAATATTCTAGTGGACAAGAAGGTAACCTTTTATACTTCCAAATTCCGCTTTATATTCAGTCTGAATGTCAGAAAAAAAAATTATGTGTAACTCACCATATGTGTAGGTTATTCAGATGGTGTCATTATGCCATTCACATGATTCGCTAAACGAAAAACTATAGGTTTTGTTGTTATTTTTATCACAACATAAGCCGGCAAGGAGTATAACTTAGAAACAAGATATGGAGTAGTGTTCACCAGTGTACATTATATATTCGACCATTATTGATGAATTTTATCGTTGGAATTTGGTGCAGGTATCTATCTAATCCATCAGATGTAAGCAAATGACTTTCAATAAAAAAAAGCAAATGATTGAAGGTTAAACGAAGATGCAAGTCTTCATACAGGTGATCATGAACTAATATTTTCAATAAAAGTATTGTTTCTTATGCTTCTTTTCAGAAATAAAATAGTCCCAAACGACGGATACTAACAATCATTTATCTAAAGGAGAGCGATAAAATGGATCCAAACAAGTTGGTGAAGGTCATTGAAATCTTGAATCATAAGAACAAACCAGGAAGGGCTAGTATCACAATACGAATGTGACTAGAGACAATGAGAGTGAAGCTCCTTCATCTTATTAGAGAAGTTTGAATATCGCATCAGGTTTTCACATGGATTCCTATGCATTGAACCACCATCAAGGCTCCAAGTGGTTTGAAAACTCGCTTCTTTAATGCTATTGTGGTAACTCACTATCTTAAATATCCATGTATTTTAAACCTTCATATCATTCTTATCATAGAGTGCATGATCATTATATTTATGTACATTTTTTCCATTTCTTTCCATTTATCGTCATTGATATTGCATCTCACTTATATCAGCACGAGTTATAGTTTTGGTCTCAAATGGACGTATGTGATTATTGTAGAGGGTTTTACACCAATGCTCCACTTTATATTAGGATGACATTGATTTATTGGCTAATTGTTTTATAGAAAACATTTTTAACCATATTAAGCACTTTTAGGGGGTGTTTGAATAATCTTATGGCACTCAATCTAAGACCAAAATCCCAGCATCATCAATGATCACTGGCCGTATAGTATTTAAGCTGTGAAAAATATTTACTCGACCTGATTAAGAAATGTTGTGGTTTTTTATACGTTTCAAGTTATGCCTTAGGCGACGCAAATACTATATTTCAAGTTTATTCTAAACTTATATGAGTTTCTTACAAATATTAAATGCCACATAATTTTTTTACTTTTATTATGTCTCTCAAAAGTTCATTTCGAATGACCTACTTGACGGCTTCGATAGTTGGTACACCTTAATATTAGGAGCATTTCCAAGTTCTCTTTTAGCAATAACATGCCTATCTTTGATATATATCATAATACAGAACAAGGTTATGGATAAAAAGGAGACACTACAGAAACTGGGTTTAACGATCCTAAGCATAATACATACGGAGTACATGTCTAGCAAGACACACTACACCAGCAGAAGTCCTACACCATGAGTGTTTCTTCTAAACCCTATATTTATTTTCTATTGGCTTACTTTTAAGAATCATGTATCAATTCATATAATTGGGTTAATGATCCTAAGCATGTATGTCCACAATTGTTGTCAATATGAATAATAGGATCACTTCGCTGTTACGTAATACTTTTGAATCTGATTTTTTTTAATACCTTTGAATCTACCATATAACTTGTTTCAAAGAAATTAAGGGGTATTTGGCTACACTTATTTTGAGGGCTTATTATCTGCATTATCATAAATTATCTGCATATTTATAAAATTATAACAGTCAGGTCAGCGGTTTGAATAAGAACCTCTCACTTTAGACTGATTTTCTATTATCTGAAAGCATAGTAATCTGACAAGCAATTCTTTATTAAGTAATACTGAACTTGAGATTTGATTATGTTATTTTAGCTTCTTATTCTCATAGTTGGTCGTATATGTTTCCTGCAATCCATTAACCACGAAGCTTTTATTTTCCGTATAGTGAGGTGACGTAGAAGAAACTCAACTTGTTCTCGCCCAAAATACAGTACGGCGGAGCTAATAGTTTCTCTTGAAAGCATCAACAAGGTTTAGAAGCTGATAAAATATGTTATATTAGAGGTACACAATACATTATATTCAATGGCTTTGCTGTAAGGGGTTTAATCACGTGTCTGCACCTTTTTGCTTCTATCAACTGAAGCGTGATGTTATTTTTATCACATAGTGTCTATGAGGTTAATATATCCTGTTTCAGGCGGATACTGTGGCTCCCGAGCACTACTTTCCAGGGGGTTCAACAATGTACTGTCTCCTGCAAGCGTGAAACAAGTTCAGATACAAGTCCCAAAAGAAAAGGTATGTCCTTAGGATGAAACATTTATGTCTCTTCTACTTTATAGCTTTTAATCTTTTTTTAGGCTTAGGTTGTGTATATATATATATATATATATATATATATATATATATATATATATATATATATATATATATATATATATATATATATATATATATATATATATATATATATATATATATATATATATATATATATATATATATATATATATATATATATATATATATATATATATATATGTATATATATATATATATATATATATATATATATATATATATATATATATATATATATATATATATATATATATATATATATATATATACATATATATATACTAGTGGCAAAACCCGTCCGATGGACGGGTATGACTTCTAATTATCATTTATCTTGTTTTTATTTAGTAAAACTAATGTTTGTCAAATTTAGTTCAACATATTTAAACATAGTCTCTTTATCAGCCTATTAACCTTCTATATGTAGGTATTTGTTTATTCTAGTGCTTAGATAAAAAAAATAAACATTTTGCCTTTTTTAAATGTGTAAAGGGCAATTTACTTAAAGAATTAAGTTGTTAAAAAATTAAGTAAAAAAAGTACGAAAAAATATTATAAAGCTTTATAAGAAAAAATCATTTTTTTCAATGGATTTTTTTTTTATTTTTAAAAAGAATTATTTTTATTTTTAAATTTAAATGTACAATTTTTTAAAAATACGAAAAAATAAGATTTAGAGTAAAAAAAAATGAAAATAGAAAAAGTGTCATTCCATTAGCTCTTTCATTCATGCTCATTTTGGGAGCATTGCTATGATTGTTTGTTGTTTATATTATGTCATTGATTGACCAATCTTAATTTTTTATTATAACAGGCTATAGTGAGTATTAACAAACCAAAATCGATATATGTTAGATCATATAGATATGAAGAAGGCAAGGTGCTATTAAGTTGCTTTGATCATTTCATGTATGTGTTAAATTATATAGTATTGTACCCGCGTAATGTAAACGATGACCAATTTTGAGTTGATATATATTAATACCCATACGCGTTAATTTTATATTTAAAAATTGAAATTGTAAAAAAAATATTAAAATAAAATAAACTCTCACGAAAAACTAAAAATTAATTAAAATATATTAAAATAGATATTCAATAAAAAAGCATAAATTTTTATAAAATATGATAGAATTTAATTATGAAGGAAATATTTAGATTAAAAGACAAAGGATTTTTATTTATAAAATTAATTTTTTAAAGATTTTTGCTTTGGGTAAATATTTATTTCCTAGCCAACTGCTTTAGTGAAGTTGGCTATCAGGCCCCTCTTTGAAGCTTGGCAGAGGGTTGCTCCTAGGTTCGAACCTCGCAAGTGGCAATGAAAATTCATATTTTCCTTATCGTGTGAGGCCGTGAGTGCTAGGGCTTTCTTTTCGTATATCTCTCTTAGTGGTTCGGGTCCCGAGGTCTGCCTATTTAAATGGTATAAATCAGAGGTCGAATTTCGTGCGATGTCGTTCTAAAAAAATTTGTTTGGTAAATGTCGTTTACAAAAAGTGAAGTATAACCTCAAAAGTTTCGAATCCCATTCACCTATGACTTGTTTTGTAACTCTCTTTTAGTTTTATTATTTTTGGTCAAGACCTAGTAGTTAGTTAATTGTATTATTTTACTACTATTTGATGAGCTTTGGTATAAAAGCATGATTAGAAGTAGACTCGGTGGTTTTTTAATCGTATTTTTTTCTTTAAGTAAAATTCAAAGTTTCAAATGCACATCTATAATACACTCTAACACAGTAAGACACCACAACAATCTTATTTTCATGAACTAATGGCCCCATGAGTAGTGAGTTCTATTTTAAAACAGGATCAACATAAATAAGTCTAAAGGTTTTATTGAATAGGTGCTACAAATAATTTCAAAACTGGTTGATTTTGACAGTAGAAATTTAGAACCTAAGGGTCTTCACGACTTTAGATTTCTTTTAAAATGACCGACAGAACATTCGCTACGTACAACTAAAGGTCGTCAGCTATCAATTAATAAGTCGAATTTTTATTCGTACAATCAAAAGGAGGTCACTGCGCCATAGAGCCTAAACTTGAGCATCAGATTCCACAAGTGTTTCTTCTATCAACAGAGTACAATGTAATATAATTCGTTAAGAATTTTAAAACTCATTGCTACAAATAATAATATAAAACCAGAAAGATATAAAGAAATTTGCAATCTTCCTTAGATAAGAAATAATTTGGACATGATAATCTGGCTGCTCATGTTTTTTCACCTTGTGTACTTTTGCATTAGCCATGCTTGTTGTCCAAACCGGGTCATTTTTAGTACATGCCAAACATGCCAGTCAGATTTGGCTGACTCCAAAGGCTGTAGTGTTTTGAAACACTTCTGGAAACTTTACTCCCAGTAGACACATTCCCCTTGTGGTTGAAAAAAATATGATTTCGAACCATTTAAGACAAGATCAAGCCTTATCATTTTTCTTTCCAAATTCACAGCTAATAAATCACTTATTTTCTTCAAGCTCTCGCTTTTCTTTATTATTGATTACTTCACTACCTCCGCCAACAAGGAAATCCTTGACATCATATGCTAAGGCTATATTGCTATTGTTGTTGAGACCATGGTACTTTCTAGACTGACCGGAATATTTTGAGTTAGATAAACTTCCTGGTTGTGTTGTCATTCTACCTCGAACATTGTCAAAGACAGCAGCAACAGCAGATCCTGAGGCAACCACCTTACCCTTGTCCATGGTAACCTCACCTACATGAGAAGTTCTCTGAATCCCATGTTCTGCTTCGTGTTCCTGTCTAGTAGGAAAGGCAATATTTCTCTGTTCTTCTTTTGCAGGGAGAGTAACCGACGGAGCTTCATTCATTACAATTGTACCATGTTCATTAACTATTGGACCTACAGTTGCTTTCTTCTCGTATACTTCTCTTTTCAAATTATTCGCCTCTGCTGACAATGTTACAGCTTTAAGCTCTGGCTTATTTGACTCCACGGGACTTCTTCCAGCAAGGAGACGATTTTCTGAGATTTCCCTTTTAGGGAAAGAGGCACAATAGACTGAAGTAGTTCATGAGGTAAGAGATTTTTCACCTTTCTGCGATCAAGTCAAATCTTGAAGACCACAAAACAATAAGGAAAAAAGGGGAAGTAATAAAACAAACACGTGTGTACCTAACATGTTGTATTTGCAGTGATTCCGAGTCAGTTGATATGCCCTGGCTCATGTTAGCAGGTGACTAAGGAGGCATAGACGACATCCCGCTACCGCTAGTGGTAGATTGTGTAGGTGGCAACTGGTTGTCCCTCCCATGAATAGGAAACTGTTGACCTTGAGCTGCACCAGAACTGTTTAACTAAAAAGGTATTTGAGGTTGATCCTAAATGACCAAGTGACATCGCCTGTCTTGATTTGGTAGAGCCTGAATTCCCAGATGCATCACTACATGGAGAACTTTCACTTGCAAGTTGTGGAGAAGTGACCTGCTGCTTTGACTGTGGACCCATGTTGCTTTTGTTGACTTTTTGTTTATATAGCTTTTTCTTCTTACCTCAGATAAAATTAGCAGATGTAAAACCCCTTTGGTATAATTGCGTAAAGGGCATTTTGGTCTACTGATTACGAAGCCACAAATTACGTTTGGGTGTTTAAGATTGGCAGTTTAAGTATGTCTGCTTATTTTTATAGTAGATAAGTAATTTTGATATTTTAAGCTGAATTTTTTTTCTTCTTATTTAGAGAAAGTTAGCATTTGTATAACGCATAATTATCTGCTTATTAAACTCTTTATTTGCTTATTTCAATTAAATAAGCAGTTTCCACTGATACATTCATTATCGAAAGTTATCAGCAAATTTGATTCAAAAAATTTAAACTTGTATAAAGAGAATAACCGACTATTAAAGGTAGAAAATGAAGAAAATACCTTGGCAAACTCCTCATTCAGAACCTGTAGTTTCTTTTGTATGTGTACTTTAACTTCAGCTAATGTTTCACCCTCACGGATGAAGAGGAAAAACGGTTTCCCAAAGTTCTGGACTTGCTGTTAGTACAAAATTATATGATTATGCACATTAAAGTTTAGTAAATTATGTTTGTTGTTCTGACTTCCCTGCAAGCAGGCTTCTATCATAGAACAGTTGCATTTTTTGACGTATTAGACTTCTATTCCCATAATCCAAAATCTTATGCATATTCTAAGGTACAACGACGGGAAACAATTCTAAACTACATCAGCCCATAAAGGGATGCTACACAAAGAAAGGTGCACAACGGATCTTAATTATCTGCTACTTGAGTGTGCAAAACTATAAAACTACCTCATAGTCCACACGACAGCCATCAGAGGAACCTCAGACTCATAGTATGCTATAAAACTTTCGGGCTACCCTATACCTCTCCGTCAAAACAATTTCAGATCCTGACCACTAAGAATTAGATATTAGAATTGAAAATGATTAGTCATCGACCATAAACTATCAGTAGAATTCCTAAGTTCATCCACCATAGAGAAAGACACATAAAAAGTTGAAAACTCAGATTCAATTCAAATGATTAGAATACATACCTTTATTTTATGTTTTCGTAGAATCTAATATTCCATAAAAAGCAAGTGAATCTGAGAAACAGAGGAAAACGCAGATTCAACTAAAAAGATTATAATACATACCTGTATTTTACGTTTTCGTGGGATCTGATATTCCAGTATACTATTAAGGAAGTTGGAGCATACACGTTAAGTATATGGTAAGCCTATGGAGTGTTTTGATTCATGTAATAGTGAGTACAGTGTCCCGTAAACTTGTAGTCATATTTATTTCTATTAAGTTAGATATAAAAAGTGTGTTATGTGTATTTTACCTTATTTTCCCTTTTCGACATGAGGCTTGATCCGCTAATCGCTACCATTTTCCTACAAGATGCAAAATCAGCCAAAATGTCCTTATTATAAGGTAAAAAAAGTAGCATAGGAGAACATGACCACTGAACCAACACGTCATGCAAAGCTTTTGGAAATTCAAGAATCACAATATATCAAACATAAGGATATAGACAGGAATATTTGGCTTACATTCAACTCAACCCGTGTCGGCCTGAACCCATTTACCAATCAGTAAGAAAACGCCACCCTCCTAAGTCCGAAGTCCACCAGTTCATTTTCTAAAGTCCAACTTAAAGAGAAATATGGTTTTTGAACAAATTACAGAATAATCATAACAAAAAACTTAAGATTTTGTAATTATTTCAGAAATTACCCTTAACATGAAGACAATGCAATCAATGAGAACGATAAGAAGATTTGGTCACTGTTCAAATAGTCGATGCTGCAAACAACTCACTAAACATATTAAACTCCTGGAATGGAGGCCAAACGCTGGGAAAACACTTTTAGTAGCCTGCTAGTTTTAATTTTATGCTGTAATTTCAATTAGGAAGATAATAAGAAAACGCCACCCTCCCAAGTCTTAAGTACACCAGTTAATTTTCTAAACTCAAACTTGAAGAACAATATGGTTTTCGAACAAATTACAAAATAATCATAACAAAAAACTCGTAAATAAAAAAACATCGATACTGATTAGATGCAAAACAGGAATAAGCAGATAAGTGCAGCTATATAGAAACATAAAATGCTTCTGTCATTTGTCTTGGTATCGCTATGAACAAAAAAATGTCGGGAATCAATGCCTTTCCTTTGCTGGTAAGATGACAACAGCCTGTTTCTCTCTTATCGCAATGGGATTCCTAACACTAAATACCATGGCTCTAATATAGTCTTATCACATCTAATATAGTATGTACAAAATTAATACCATGGCTGAAAGGATGAAATTAATAGCCCAGCTACCATGATTAATTATTTGATTTAAAGCATGACCATGGTTTCCAGACCTTTTAGACTACTAATCCACGACTTAAATCAGGTCTGGAAGTAGTCTAAACCTGCGGGTAATGGGATCACGGGTATGATCATGAATTAGAAAAGAGTGAATGTTTACATACTTGATTATTTGGTTGATCAAGACAAACAGCAACATTACATAAGCTTCCAACTGGTAATTGCTCTTAATATGTAACATAAAAAAAAACCTACAAGTTTATTTAATAAACATGAATCACATAGCTACCGTTGCAAAAACCTCAAATCAAACCTAATTCTAAGTCGTATAAACCTAAAACTAATCATAAAACCTAAATCTACTTGTACATACCTTTTTAATTTTCATAATTCGTACCATACGTGGATCTGCATAATTTTCATATTAGATTTTTATCCATTGGATTGTACTTTGGTTTGTCATATATTCAGCAATCTTGGTCAATCTTAAAGAAGCATTAACCTGCAAAATAAAAAAACAAAGATCCAACCTACAAAAGGCTTAACCAAAGAGTTTCGATTTTTTATGTTTTGGGTTATTGTAGAATCCCTTATAGAACAGAGATGGAGTAGGCAATGATTCAGTTTGTTTCATATATATATATATATATATATATATATATATATATATATATATATATATATATATATATATATATATATATATATATATATATATATATATATATATATATATATATATATATATATATATATATATATATATATATATATACATATATATATATATATATATATATATATATACATATATATATATATATATATATATATATATATATATATATATATATATATATATATATATATATATATATATATATATATATATATATATATATATGTATATGTATATATATATATATATATATGTATATATATATGTATATATATATATATATATATATATATATATATATATATATATATATATATATATATATATATATATATATATATATATATATATATATATATATATATATATACATATATATATATATATATATATATACATATATATATATATATATATATATACATATATATATATATATATATATATATATATATATATATATATATATGTATATATATATATATATATATATATATATATATATATATATATATATATATATATATATATATATATATATATATATATATATATATATATATATATATATACATATATATATATATATATACATATATATATATACATATATATATATATATATATATATATATATATATATATATATATATATATATATATATATATATATATATATATATATATATATATATATATATATATATATATATATATATATATATATATATATATATATATATATATATATATATATATATATATATATATATATATATATATATATATATATATACACACACACTAGCGTCGTAACCCGCCCAACGAGCGGGGTCGTTTTTTTCTTGTTCCGGAGGGTTTATTGTTGCGCGTTTTTAGTTTCTTGAACTTATAATTTAACCTTAAGTATATTTTAGTTATAGTTTACACTTAAGTTACGTTTATTTGTGGTCAACAGGAGGGATTGTTTTTTTAATATGAACGAACCATTGACGATGAACCCGTGACCCGGTAACTCGATCGGGTTGACCCAATGATCGATCTCGTTACCCGGTGACTTGACCGGGTTGACCCGGTGATAATCGTAACCTGATGTATTCCTATAATATTGTTCTTAAATTTATGTTAAAAATAGATATTTTTAAAAGATTTGAAATTCAATCCGAACATAAAAAAGTATTTTGAAAATTAATAAAACAATTCCATGTCTAAACCTCACAAACACGCATTAATGAAAACAAAAACCTTTACACTCGGATAAACCTTTAAAAGCTTACCATATTTCACAAAAACATCGTTATATTTTTTTCCTATAATGGAATGACGCAAGTTTAATAGTAGCAATTGTTATTTTGGGTCTTTAAATATATTTTTATCAAACGCATTTTTTTGTGATTAATTTTTATTATTCCATGGCAATTTTTACATGTCTAAACCTTTACACTCGGATAATTATTGAGCTGCGAAAATTAATCCGAAATCTAGGAAATAGAAAAATTTGAAACTAAAAAAGAAAAGTAATAAAAATATTTAGAAAATTAATAACAAAAAAGAGGCTGTTTAGTTATGGAAAACTTTTCATAATATTCGGCTTCTAAATTTTTAGAGAAGGAAATAATTTTCTTTTCTAGAGTAGAGTTCAAAATCTTGAACACCTGTTTAGATCTTATTTTTCATTTTTAAAAAATAATGAACAATGTTTAGACGAAACTATTTTCAATCATTTTTTCATGATCAACCTTCTTTCACGTTTTTGCTTGTTTTTTTTTTACATTTTCCACGTTCTCGTAAATTCTTTTACGTTTTCATCAGCTTTTTTATGTTTAGTATTATAACGTTTTTTGTTCGATTTTTAGGGTTTCATCAGGTTTTTTACGTTTTCGCCCGATTTTTTACGTTTTCGTCCGATTTTTTAGGGTTTCATCAGCGTTTTTACGTTTTCTTCAGCGTTTTTACGTTTTCGTCAACATTTTTATGTTTTCATCTGTAATTTTACGTTTTTGTCAGTATTTATACTTTTTACTAAGTATTTATATGTTTTCATCAATCTTTTTAGGTTTTCGTCCAAATTTGTACGTTTTCGTCAGTTTTTTTATATTTTTGTATGTATTTTTACGTTTTCATCCGTTTTTTAAATTCTCATCAGCGTTTTTACGTTTTGCTTAGATTTTTTGCACGTTTCGGACGAAAACATAAAAATACCGATAAAAACTTAAAAATACATATGAAAACGCAAAATTACAGATAAAACGTAAAAATACTGATGAAAACGTAAAAACGTTGATCAAAACGTAAAAAACTAGACTAAAACGTAAAAACACTGATCAAAACGTAAAAAATCGAACGAAAACGTAAGAAACAAAACTCAAAAGTAAAAAATCGGATGAAAACGTAAAAAAGCTGCGGAAAACGTAAAAAATTAGACTAAAACGTAAAAAATCGAACAAAACTTAAAAACCAGACTCAAAAGTAAAAAATCGGATGAAAACATAAAAAAGATGAGGAAAACGTAAAAAACGGAAAAAAATGTAAAATATCGGACGATAACGTGAAAATTCAGACAAAAACATAAAAAGTTTAGACAAAAACGTAAAAATACTGACGAAAAAGTAAAAAATCTGAAGAAAAAGTAAAAAATAGACGAAAACGTAAAAATACGGGCGAAAACGTAAATATTCTGACAAAAGCGTAAAAAACATGACCAAAACATAAAAATTCAAGCGAAAACGTAAAAATTTGGACGAAAACGTAAAAATTCGGACGAAAACCTAAAATTCCGGATGAAAAACGTAAAAATACTGACAAAAAGTAAACTTACTGATGGAAACAAAAAAATACTAACGAAAACGGACTAAATCGAAGAAAAAACTTAGAAATACTGACGAAAACGTAATTATACTGATGAAAACGTAAAATTATTGACGAAAAAGTAAACAACTGACAAGAACGTAAATAACTAACCAAACGTAAAAATAACTGACGAAGACAAAAAAAAATGACAAAAACAAAATAATGGCAAAAACGTGAAAAATGAAGAAACGTAAAGAAAACTGACAAAAACGTGAGAAACTGTCGAAACGTAAAAAACTTGAAAAAAAAAGTTAAAAGTGACGAAAACGTAAAATAGGGTTAGAAATAGATATGTGAACATGTTCTAATTTTATTTGGGAAAAGAAATAAAAAGGGTAATATGGGGTATTCATTAAACATGTTTTTAATCCGAAATTTAGAAAATAAAAAAAGTTGAAACCTAGAAAGAAAACTAATAAAAAATTTTCGAAAATTAAAAATAAAAAATAAATGTATTTAATTTTAGTGAGTTTACGTATATAGGTTAGTAACAATTAAACAAAAACCTTACCATAGCAAGTTGGTAAGTTTGATTACCCCTAAATGAAAGGTCCCATGTTTCAAAACAACGTTTCCATTCAAAACTACGTTCCGAAAACGCACCTATCAAAACTGCGTTGTTTCGAAAATGCAATTTCTAAAACAGCGTTTCCAAAAAGTAGTTTAGAAAAGTTACAAACTGCGTTCCAAAACGTAGTTTCAGAAAAATGTGATTTCAAATCACAAAAAACGTAGAAAATGGAGATTTTCTATGAATTTCTCAAACCCTATTGGTTTAAAGATGTGACTGGGATATGACTGGATTAAAAAGTGTGGTTTCAAATCATACATATACCTATATATAATATAAAGATATATATATATATATATATATATATATATATATATATATATATATATATATATATATATATATATATATATATATATATATATATATATATATATATATATATATATATATATATATATATATATATATATATATATATATATATATATATATATATATATATATATATATATATATATATATATATATATATATATATATATATATATATCAAATCAAATCAAACCAAAAACCCTTATATAGGAAGGATGGTGAAACAATGCCTTAAATAAGAAATTGTATAAAAATGACACATGTAATTCATTAAATGATTTCCATAAAATGCTTCAAAAATAAAATAGGAATTACAAATGATTCACAATAGTTTGACTTACTAAAATAAAAATATTTTCAAATATTCGGGCTGTCAAGTTTTGGACCGGGCTATATATTGTTCCTATATTATACACATGGCAAAAAATAGTACCAAGAATGAGCTTTTTAGGCTTACTTATGCTATAATACACTTTACCACAAAACTTACAAAACAAAATCATTTCTAAAAAATATTTAACTACAATGTTTTTGCTAAAAAAACTTAACAATAATATTAATTTCAAAAAAAATATTGTAAAAAAGTTATTCATAACATTAACATATACAAAATTTATTACCTAATAAATTCAAAAATACATAAATATTTATACAATATTATTAAAATTCTAAAAAGTTTTAATGTAACAAACTTATTCATAATGTTAACGTATGCAAATTCAATTAACTCATAATATTCTTTAATGAATAAAATATCTTAAACTACGTTATTTTTGTCTATTTTATGCTACATTATCAAAATATTAATGTCAAAACTAACACTACATATACTAAACTTCTAATACAAACACGCATAACTTTAGTTTTCATTAAAAATATATGCTTAAAGTTAGCCCGTCCGCCGGACGGGTCTAAAGGCTAGTATATATATATATATATATATATATATATATATATATATATATATATATATATATATATATATATATATATATATATATATATATATATATATATATATATATATATATATATATATATATATATATATATATATATATATATATATATATATATGGAGGCCTTAACAGTAGCTTTAAGATTGAGGCTAAAGGGGAGATTATCTAACACATGTAAGGGCATAGGGTTTCTTTTACAGGGCATGTTATTTTGGTTAAGGGGGTGTTCGACTAATAGTTTGAAGTATGGAAAACAGGACTGTTTTGGGTCAAATGTTAACGGGACGAGTTATGAACTAAACTAAGTTAAGGGCTTTATATAGGGGTGTAATGAGATTCATATGGCATATAAATGGGGTTAAGTTGTAGGAGAAGGTTAGATATCCATCATAGATTGATGAGCCATTTTGGTATGTGGTTCATGTCTTGATTGTATACGTTTGTGTGTTTAGATTTGTGCTAGAGCGCGGGTACTTGGAGAAGCTTGTTCAGGTGAGTTTCATAGTCCCATGTCTTTTTATGATTTTATTTCCAGATGGGATGAAAGAGACACTATATGGTTTGTAAAGAATGTTGTGAATATTTTTATGGTTTGTGATGGACTTGTGTGTACACTTTTGTGATTAACTGCTATGTGATTCTTGATTGTGTTTATGATTTGGATCGGGGGACACGTACCGTCTCAGTTATTGTGGTTTGACTTGGTACCAAGGGGATGTTGACAAGGCAGGGCCTTGGGATTGGTTCATAGGTGTATGGGCGCCTATGGGACCATGGTGATTGGTAAGGCTTGGAGCCTTGGAATTTTGGTTATTGGTAAGGCTTGGATCCTTGGATTTGTGGTGATTGGTTAATCTTGAATGCTAGTAGTTAATACATAAGTGTAGCACATTGTCCATATGTTCTTTTGTTAATGGTTGTTATTCACAGCTTATAACTGATTTGGCATTGGAGACTAAACCTATGACTCTCACCAACTTTATGTTGACGTGTTTTAGTGTCTCTTTCAGGTGAGAATGTGGTTAAGCATGAGAATATGAATGGCTAGCTGGAAGGATTCGGATTGCATTGGGAGGAACCTCCTTTCCTCTTAGTCTTTATTTATGTTTGAATAAGTGATACTTTGTAGACACCTATATGTTTGTTATTTGTTAATTGTATGTCTTTGGTAAGAGGTAGACATGTTACCTATTACCTAGACACCTACAATTTTTGAGATATCTTCATGACATTGTGTCACCATTTATGATATTTCCATTTCATTTAGTTATCTCTATAGACACGCTATTGTTGTGATGATATCCATACGTCCCGCCCCATATTCCGCCATGGTGGGGTGTGACAGGGGAGGGGGTGTTTGGTCATTTCCCCAAAGTTTTGTAAGCCCTAGGGGTGTTTTGTAAATAAATTAAACGGACAAGGACTAACGACGCAATATACTTAACGAACGAAAACTTAAAGTATATTTTTAGTAAATTGTTATACTAGCAAGGACTCAAGTGTAATTTAAGTTAATTAAAAATATTAATAAATTATTTTATTGATAAATTAACTTAGCCGTTTGGATGATTAAACAAATTACTAAGTTTATTCGCGAAACCTTATTAACTGACAAATCCCGTTAACTATATTTTTAAGACTTAAGAAAAGTAAATTGTATTTATTTTCTTACAATAAATTAAATAATATAAAATCTATTTATTTAATTTATTACCTATTTTACTAAACAATTTATATATATATTTTTAGAAACTAAAAATGTATATTTTTACAATTCACTATAAGTGTAAACACTTAAACGGTCGTAATAGCTTATTAATTAGTGATCATGCATTTTCATCCGTACATTCATCATGCATTGTCATTTTGCATTTACTAAGGCACTTAAAATTACTTAGGTAATTTCTTCAATTCGTGATCATACTGTGTCAGTTTATTCAATGACATCATTCTCACATCACTACCACTAAGGTGAGTTCATGGCCCCATCTTTACTATTTTATAACTAGGGGAGAAAACATACAAAAACTATATATATATATATATTTAAATATGCAAAACACGCACTGATGACAACAACAATTCATTGCTTATTGTTTGCCCCATACTCGTGGACTGTAATAGTTAATAGTGTAGCGCGAAATATATGAATAGATCTATTCGGGTATTGACAACACCCGGCTTGCGTGACTTGCTATCATGAAATGCTCAGGCCAAGCAACAGGTTTATTTCATTTCGGACTGAGGGAACCACATCAGGATAGACCCAAATGGGCGTACTGAGCATCTTTTGTATAGCTTCTATTACAGGGCAGTAGGAACTACTATTGTATTGGACTGTGATTGTCCTACTATGATCGTGGTGTTTGGCATATTAGTAATTTATTTATTTAACTAAAACTATGAATTCACAAACTTCGTGTTTACCCCCACATTTTACTCTATATGTTTTCTCAGGAAAATAAAGCAGGTTCATGCATTAGATTCCAGCATTTTAGGGAGCATCATGTCTACCATTGGGCTGGGATATTTAGTTCAGTTTTATAATAAATGTGGTTTTACAAACAAGATACTAAGTGTGTACAATTAATTTATGTAATATGTTTCAAATGACTATTATGATCATTGCTCTATATGTTGTGTGCTATCGGTCCACCCAAGTAACACCCCATGTACTATTCTGTTGCATTTGACCATCAGGGGGTGTTACAGTACTGAAAGCAGCCCCATAGTCTCTCAAAATCCCACATGGAAGATCTTCATCATTGTTTAGTGACAATGATCCCTTCTTATTCTTTGTTGGATAAGACAACATGCCAAGATTAACACTTAATGACTTATCCCAAAAGGATGATGCTGATATTAAAGAGATGGATCTTAAATGGCAAGCTGCTATGGTGTAAGTAAGATCTAACATGTTCTTCAAGACGTCTGGAAGAAAGATGACTTTTGATCCTAATGAGCCATTAGGATATGACAAGTTCAAAGTTGAATGCTATAACTGTGGAAGGAATGGACACTTTGCAAGAGAATGCACTAGAGACAAAGCTGAGAGTAGCAGTCAAAAGTCCAAGAACAGCTATAGAACCAGTCCAAGAATAACTGAAAGCTTTCCAAAAGGAAACAGCAGGAGTCCTTAAGGAACCAAAGCAATGGTGACTGTTGATGGAGTGGTGAACTGGGTTAAAGATGAAGAAGAAGAAGAAGAGCTTGGTCTAATGGTTCTCTCACATGAAGATATTGAGGTACATCCTTGTTATAAAGACTGTGTTCTTAAATTTAATAGCTTAAAAGTAGAATTAGAGGAGCGGTATCAAAAAGTCAACACATGCATTGTAGAATTAAATGCTTTTAAAGAGGGTTTTGCTAAGTTAGAAGAAAATATAGTTTTGTATAAAAAGACTCAACAAAACTATGAAGAGAAAATAAGAATTTTAACTCTTCAAATGAGGGAAAAGATGTGGAAATTAAAGCCTTTAAAAGACAACTTTTGAAAGTGTCAGCAGAAAATGAAGAATTAAAAGCCAGTCTTTATAATGAAAGGGAAGTGATTAATCATTGGAAAAAGTCCTCTAAAGGATTGGGAAAACTGATTAATTCACAAATGGGGTATTATGATAAGTCAGGCCTAGGATATATTGAGGACCAACCTGGGATAACTTTAACTGACAAGGACTTATCAAAGGGGATTTTTGATAGTTCTAGTGAGTCAGATAGTACACCTGAGAATGATAGATATGCTGAAGGAATGAAGGCAGTTCCTTCACCATTATCAGGATTTTTCATGCCCCCTAGTAATGATACAAGTATAGAGTTAGAAGAACCAAAGGTTAAAAATACCTCAAACTCTAGTACTTTGTCCCAAGATAAGACTGTTGTGGCCAAGAACATTGTTTATCTACCTTTAATGAACAATTTTGTTTCTGAAAAATCTAAGACTAGTTCTGCTCCCAAGCAGGTAAAAACTCCTGGCAAGATATTGGAAAATAATGTAAAACATAATAAAACCAAGAGGGGTGGGTTAGATTTTAAGAAAGTTAAGTCAAAACAACCTTTTGGGTCTTCTTTGAGAAGAAAAGGATGTTATGTTTGTAAAAGTTTAAGTCATTTTATCAATGATTGTACTTTGCATGAAGATAAAATTGTGAAACAAAAGGCTGCACAAAAGGTCATGAAAAACAGTAATGGGAAAAATGCACAGGTTAATAGGAATCAGAAACTTAAGAATGAAAAACCTAAGTTTGATCACTAAAAAGGGTAGCTAAACAGGTTAAAAATAACTCTACCAAAAGTTTTGTTCCTAGAGCAGTACTTATGAAATAAGGTCTAGTACCTTTGAAGTCTGGTAAACTAACTACTGGCAAGTCTATACCTGCAAGTACTGATAGACCAAAATCAAGTACTGTTGGTTCAAAGTTTGTTAAACCAAAGTTCTCTAAGACTTCCAAGAATGTTGTTGAAAAATCCAAAACATCTTGAAGTAAGTTTAATAACAAACCAGTGCAAATGTGGGTTCCTAAAAGAGAAAAACCATGTGTTAAAGCAAGTACTGCTAAAGCAGTACTTAAGTTAAAGAAGTCTAAGCACATAGAGTCACCCTATGTCTTTGAGTACATAACTAAAACCATGAAGCATTTTAGGGACCCATCATGTCTACCATTGGGCTTGGATATTTAGTTCAGTTTTATAATAAATGTGGTTTTACAAACAAGATACTAAGTGTGTACAATTAATTTATGTAATATGTTTCAAATGACTATTATAATCATTGCTCTATATGTTGTGTGCTATCGGTCCACCCAAGTAACACCCCATGTACTATTCTGTTGCATTTGACCATCAGGGGGTGTTAGAGTACTGAAAGCAGCCCCATAGTCTCTCAAAATCCACATGGAAGATCTTCATCATTGTTTAGTGACAATGATCCCTTCTCATTCTTTGTTGGACAAGACAACATGCAAAGATTAACACTTAATGACTTATCCCAAAAGGATGATGCTGATATTGAAGAGATGGATCTTAAATGGCAAGCTGCTATGGTGTAAGTACGATCTAACATGTTCTTCAAGACGTCTGGAAGAAAGATGAATTTTAATCCTAATGAGCCATTAGGATATGGTAAGTCCAAAGTTGAATTCTATATTTATGGAAGGAATGGAAACTTTGCTAGAGAATGCACTAGAGACAAAGCTGCGAGTAGCAGTCAAAAGTCCAAGAACAGCTATAGAACCAGTCCAAGAATAACTGAAAGTTTTCCAAAAGGAAATAGCAGGAGTCCTAAAGGAACCAAAGCATTGGTGACTGTAGATTGAGTGGTGAACTGGGCTGAAGATGAAGAAGAAGAAGAGCTTGGTTTAATGGCTCTCTCACATGAAGATACTGAGGTACATCCTTGTTCTAAAGACTGTGTTCTTTAATTTAATAGCTTAAAAGTAGAACTAGAGGAACAATATCAAAAAGTCAACACATGCACGGCAGAACTAAATGCTTTTAAACAGGGTGTTGCTAAGTTAGAAGAAAATATAGTTTTGTATAAAAAGAGTCAATAAAACTATGAAGAGAAAATAAGAATATTAACTCTTCAAATGAGGGAAAAAGATGTTGAAATTAAAGCCTTTAAAAGACAACTTTTGAAAGTGTCAGCAGAAAATGAAGCTTTAAAAGCTAGTCTTTATAATGAAAGGGAAGTGATTAATCATTGGAAAAAGTCCTCTAAAGGATTGGGAAAACTGATTAATTCACAAATGGGGTATTATGATAAGTCAGGCCTAGGATATATTGAGGACCAACCTAGGATAACTTTAACTGACAAGGACTTATCAAAGGGGATTTTGGATAGTTCTAGTGTGTGATAAATCTAACATTTTCAGATAATGAAATATTTTCTCGTATAATATTTTGAAACTTATTTTTGTGTTGGTTGACGAACTCACAATTTACTGATTTAAATTTGGGCTTACGTGCACAATTTGGCGTCTTTTACGACTAAACCGGAAACCTTAGGATTACGTATTTACGTTTTTGAACTCCGTTTTTGATGAGACAATTTTTATTGGATTCGTTTTGTGACGGTGATTCATAATTTATAAAAACTTTTTTTGTAAAATGACCCGAGGGCACGCAAATCGAGAAAACTAGAATCGAGAATACCGGTAAACTAGTGAGATGGGACAAAACACATTGTCCCACCCCACTAGCTTGTATGGGACGGCTAACTTGACACCACAACACAAGGTGGCATCAAGTTTAGCTTACACATTACACAAGTGTAAGCCATGCTTACATGTTAAGCTAACCATTCCACTAAACCACAAAACAAGCAACTTGTTTTCACCTACACCATTTCTTACATGCAATCCACTCCAAAATCCTCTCAACACCCCCCTTCTTTTCCGTCCCAAATAAGCCAACAAACACCCTCTTTGATCTTTTCTAGCCATAAACCACATGTTTACTAGTTCTATTAAGGTGTTCTCTTGAAGCCTTGATCATTTGGTGGCCATATCAACAACTTTGGAGGTGATTTGCTTGTGTCCTAGGGCTGATTTTCCAACCTATGTTCTTGATATTTGATGGTCTTGGAGATACTTGTTGTGTTCATCAAGTTCTTGTCTTCCTAAAACAAGAAATCCACTTGGATTGGTAAAGAAGATCATCCTCTCCATTTTTCTCTTGTTATTTTGTAAAGAACAAATGTATTTTCTTTCATTTTGTATATGTATATGATGTATATATGATGAAAAAAATGTTATGTGGGGATCAAGTGTTGATAAATATGCTTAAAAATGATGATAACTATAAGAAATGAAGCTAAAATCTTGACTATTTAGTTGGCTGTATAAAAACAGTAGATAACTAAAAGATGAACTGATAAAATTGCATGGTTTGATCCATTTACAGTAAGTAGAAGATGTTATACACATGTGAGAGTTGGCCATGCAGTGGAATCAAAATAATGAGTGAGATATGATCAAAACAAGTTAGGTGGTGTAATCTGAATATGCCGTTTTGTAGGGACTGTTAAGGCAACTTAAACTCAAAATGGGCAGTCGCTATAACTAAGTTAAATGTAGCACATATTATGAAGATCATTCCATCCAAAAATGAGCTTCTAATTCATTATAGACCTATAGATATGTTAAAAATGGTGAACATGAAGTTAAAAATCAGATTTTTGGAAATAATGTTTATTAATATTATATAAGCACTCACATTATAATGTATAAAATGTAAAAATATAAACCCACTAACTTATAAAAATTATTTATATAAATGTATAAAAGGTTAATTAAATGGGTAAATTATATAAATGGTGGTAAAATAATATTTATAAGTAATAAAAACTATAAACTTGATTTTTACGACTTTTTCGGCTATTGCCGTAAAATTAACGTTTTTCGCCAAATAAAACTTAGACGACCAAACCCGTCTAATGTAAAGTTTATAAAAGTTATATACTGATGTATAGGTAACTAAGACAAGTAAAAACCGATAAAACCCGAACTATAAGAATTACGGACATTTACGAGTTAACTAAACATATTGGACTAATAATTGGACTTAATAAGATAAAACTTGTAAAAAGACTTTATTAGGCTTAACCCATTTGGGCCCAACATGAAAAGTATATATACTGATAATATAGGTATAAAATGGGTAAAAACAAGTTAAAGAACTTATAAAAGACTTAATGAACTTAAAATAGGTAAAATCGGTAAAACTAGTGAACTAGTAAGACGTTACCAAGACGTAAACGCTAAAATGAGTAAACAAGGATGTATAAACCCACTTGATCATCATCATATGTACAAAATAAACATATGTATATTGTTATTTTGATAAAAGTCATTGGACCGAGTCTAAGACCGATTATTATTTATATAGGTTTCCGTGACCGAAGCACGCCCGTAGCCGATAATCCGCCTTTCATTAACAACGTGAGTTCATAGCCTCGCACTGTTTTAAATGTTTTATAAAATGATTTGTAAACCCGCGAGGGAGATAACATGCTAGATTTTATAAAAATAGAACACAAGTAGTCCCGATTGTATGCTTAATGATATGGACCCGAATGATGCTATGACCCTATAAACGAGACTAAAAGGATTATTAGTAGTTAGGTTATGTCACTTAAAGTCCCATTAGCATGAATTGTGAACTACCGGGATTTGGTAGACGCTTATGCATTTGATAGTACTATTTGGGGACGATCACCCCAGTTCGCGCCTTGACGGTTGATCCCCGTCGTACCACATTGATTGGTAAGCGAATTTATGTATGAGAAGATTCCATAGCGTGATTTTTGTGACGACACGCTAACTTAGATGAGCAAATTGTTTGTCGGGTTCGCGGCCCGCTGTTTTCATAGTAAGGTAACAATGTCATGCGGCTAATAATAATCCTATACAACCTATATAATCTAAATATCCGATATGACACGACGCTATTAACGATGAATATATTACCTATCATTGTAATATAGAGACTACGGTCTCATGGACGGTTTAAGATGTATGCTTGATTTATATATTGCCTGACTAGCAATATGAGGACTTACTTCCGATATTTTGCTTGTGTTCTGATTTTAAATGATTGTTTTATACAACGGTTTTCATTAAACTCTATGAATTCACTCGGCATTTGCTGATATGATTTTTGCATGTTTTTATCTCAGGTGCTTGAAGGTAATCCGGATGGAGATCAACTCTGATGGCCCACATAATATTAAAAATGTTCATTCGATCTATGTTTTGTAAACTAAATGACCTGTATAATTTGGGACCTGTTGTACGCTTTTAAACTTTTTATCGAATGAATGTTTGTTAAACCTTGTACAACCATTTTTATGTGTTGTCTATGATTGGAGTTATTGTGCTATCCCGTAACACTCTGAAAGACCCTTCCGCTGTACCGATACGAAAAATGAGAGTGTTACAGTTTGGTACCAGAGCTCTCGTTATAGAGAACAAAAGATTTTAAAAACCAAGGTTTTGAACAAAACTTTTCAAAATCTTTTGACAATGAACATTTGAGAAAATATTTGAAAAATATTTTGACTATAACGGTGCCAAAGATCTCCGACGTTACCAACAAGCCCTATTGAGAAGATATATATTTTGATATATATAATTTAATTTATATATATGTATATCTCGTGATTTCATTATGTAATTGTTTAACTAGTATGTTATCCTAATACGAGATATATATATAAATGCAGATTGTCATGGCTGACCCTAATATTCCTGTAGAAAACCATGCTAATCCCGAACCTAATGTAGATGATGATCCTTATTTAGACTTAGTAGATTATGATATGGATGATGAGGAGGAACCATTTGAGGATCCTGAGCCCGAGCTAGGACTAGGAGATCAGATTGCCCCTCAGGTTGACTTGGTAGAGAATGAGATTGAGAATGTTGATATAGAGAATGATGATGAGATTGGGTTAGATAATTTAGATGATGAGATTGACGACGAGGATGTCGAGGAGGATGTAGGTATAGACGTTGAGGTTGATAACGATGAGGAAGCTGAGCTTATTTATCCTTATGATGTTCCAGAGGGCGAGCCTTTGCCCCCACCAGTTTGTTTGTCTGATTCTGAGGATGAGTTACCTAGGGATGAAATGTTTGAATCATCTGAATCTGATTCTGAATCAGAGGAGGATGAGGATGACGATGCACCTGACGGTACTGATGGTATTGCTACTCGTAGACGTGAGATAGGAGAGTCGTCTAGTACTCGAGAGGCTACTCATATTGATGGTCTTGCACCATGGGCCTTGAGACGTGATCTAGATGCTTCCCGTGTTAAGAGTTGTGTGACAGAGGTTGGATTAGGTGTTGTTCAGACTCAGGTTGCTTATTTGGAGTCGAAGACAAAGGTTGGCGAGAAAGAGCGAGAATTGCTTAGTTTGGATTTGAGTAATGTAGAACGTGGTTTGAATGAGGCTTTTAGGAGGTTATCGGTGTTGGAAAGTGGTGAGTATGCTGCTATGAAGAGAAAGGTGAATACTATGGAAATTCAGTTGAGTGTAGCTCGTGCGATGCGTGAGAAAGCTGAAAAGGAGTTGAATATATCCGTGGGATGGAACAGTAGATTTTATGCCGACATGGTTGAAAGAGGAGTAATCCGTAAGCGCCCAGCTGAAGATGTGTCTAGTAATCGTCCGACGAAGATTCAAAAGACGATGGATGATGGACCATCTGGCGGTTCTCAGTAGACCAGTCTGTGTTTAGTAGTGACCTTTATATCTTTTGTGCTTGTAGCTTTGACTGAACCGACTTGTTAGTAATAGACTTGGCACGAATTTTGAGTGTATATAGTGTTAGAACTTTGATATGGGATGTACTAAGACAATACTTTTGTTTCAGATCGAATGAAATATGTATCTTGTCTTGAATTCCATATTGTGCCTTATTTGTATCTTGATTATGAATTCGATCCATATTATATGAATCCTTTGTTGGGTGAATGCTTAATACTTTGAAATTGTGAAATTATAGAACTATGCCGCCCAAGAAGGCTGTGACTGAGGATGATGTACGTAGGATTATTACGGAGCAAGTTACCGCATCTATGACTGAATTTATGGCAAATGCCAGAAATGAAGCTGGCGGTAGTGGAGCTGGCGGTAGTGGAGCTGGTGGTAGTGGAGCTGGCGGTAGTGGAGCTGGCGGTAGTGGAATTGGCGGTACTAATGTGAATGTGAATGCTAATAATGTGAATGCTAATGCTAGAGGAAATGTAGGAGGACTTGGAACTAATGCACCTGAAGTTGGTGGCTGTACTTATGTGACGTTCATGAAGTGTGAACCTCTACCTTTTAATGGAACTGAAGGTGCTGTAGGACTAAGCCAGTGGATTGAGAAGATTAAATCGGTGTTTCGGATTAGTAAGTGTAAGGAGGAAGATAAGGTGACTTTTGTTATGGCTACTCTTAAAGGTCGTGCGTTGACTTGGTGGAACGGGAGAATTGCTTTCATGGGTCTTGATGCTGCTAATGCTACTCCTTGGGCTGAAATTAAGAAGTGGATGACTTTGGAGTTTTGTCATCGTAGTGTGATTATTAGGTTAGAGCAAGAGTTGATTCATTTGAGAATGAAAGGTGTGGACATTGATAGTTACACGAACCGATTCCATGAGTTGGCCTTGCTATGTCCTCGATTGGTTGAACCCGAGGAGATCCGAATTGAGCAATATGTGAAAGGGTTGACCAGGAATATCCGGGGGGACGTGACATCATCGAAACCACTGACCATTGATGATGCTGTTCGAATGGCTTACCAACTCATTGGACAGATAATTTAGGATAAGGAAGATGAAGCCCGTGTTGGTGAGAAAAGAAAGGGAGACGGTGATCGTATAGATAGAGGTGATAATAGGAAGAATTTCAATCGCCGTCAGAACAAGAGAAAGGGGAATGCAAATGCTCTTACCAACAACACACCGCGCAACGATGATAGATGTCCTAAGTGTGGCAACAAGAGGCATGCTGGCGACTGCTGGAAGTGCCGAAATTGCGGAAAGCTTGGACACAAGGTTGAAAGGTATAAGAAGGGAACCATTTGCTTCAACTGTAATGAAGAAGGTCATAGGAAATCGGAATGCCCCAAGTTGAAAGCGATTGTAACTGGAAGAAACCCCCAGGGTGGTATCTACCAACTTGGAACAATTGAGGTGAAGAAAGAGGATCTGAATGTCGTTACCGGTACATTTTTACTCAACAATCATTATGTTGTTGCTTTATTTGATTCGGGTGCTGATAGGAGCTTTGTATCCACTAAATTTAGTGCCCTTATTGATATTGAACCTGTTGAGATAAGTACCAGTTACGAGGTGGAATTGGCTGATGGTAAATTAGTGAAAACTAATAAGCTATTAGAAGAATGCTCTCTAAATCTCTTAAACCATTCCTTTCCGATTGATTTGATGTTGATCGAATTAGGTAGTTTTGATATTATCATTGGTATGGATTGGTTGTCGTTGAATAATGCTACTATTTTATGTGGAAAGAAGAAGGTTAAGATTCCTCTTAGGAATAGGACGTTAGTAATTGATGGTAGCCGAGGTGAATCCCGTTTGAAGATCGTTTCATGTATTAAAGTCCAAAAGTACATCAGGAACGGTTGTGAGTTATTCTTAGCTCAAGTGACCGGGAATGAGTCTAGGGAGAAACGATTGGAAGATGTACCTATTATTTGTGAATTTCCTGAGGTATTTCCTAAAGATTTACCCGGACTTCCACCGATAAGGCAAGTAGAGTTTCGAATCGATTTAATTCCTGGTGCTGCACCGGTGGCACGTGCGCCTTACCGATTAGCCCCTTCTGAATTAAAGGAGTTATCTAAGCAACTTAAGGAGTTGTCTGATAAAGGTTTTATTCGACCGAGCTTGTCGCGTTGGGGAGCTCCAGTCTTGTTCGTTAAGAAGAAGGATGGATCTTTTCGTATGTGCATTGATTATAGGGAACTGAATAAGTTGACAATTAAGAATCGATATCCTTTACCTAGGATTGATGATTTGTTTGATCAACTACAAGGATCTAGTGTGTATTCTAAGATAGATTTGCGGTCAGGATATCACCAACTTCGCGTCCGTGAAGAAGATATTCCTATAACTGCATTTAGAACTCGTTATGGACACTATGAATTTCAAGTAATGCCATTTGGGTTAACTAACGCACCTGCGGTTTTCATGGATTTAATGAATCGAGTGTGCAAGCCCTACTTGGATAAATTTATGATTGTGTTTATTGACGATATTCTAATCTATTCTAAGAATGAAGATGAGCATAGAGAACATTTAAGGATTGTTTTGAATTTGTTAAAGGATGAAAGGTTGTATGCTAAGTTTTCGAAGTGTGATTTCTGGTTAGATTCTGTGCAATTTCTTGGTCATGTGATTAACAAAGATGGAATTCATGTTGATCCTGCAAAGGTTGAAGCTATTAAAAATTGGTCTGTACCGACAACGCCAACGGAAGTGCGACAGTTCTTAGGATTGGCTGGCTATTATAGGCGATTCATTAAAGAATTTTCTTTGATAGCTAAACCCTTGACTAAGCTTACCCAGAAGAATAAACCTTTCGTTTGGGGAAGTGATGAAGATGGAGCATTTCAGACATTGAAGCAAAAATTATGTAGTGCGCCAATCTTATCATTACCCGACGGGAGTGAAGATTTTGTAGTGTATTGTGACGCATCTCTTAGAGGTTATGGAGCTGTTTTGATGCAGAGAGAGAAAGTGATAGCTTATGCTTCTAGGCAATTAAGGAAGAATGAGGAGAATTATACTACTCATGATCTTGAGTTAGGAGCTGTAGTCTTTGCTCTTAGGTTGTGGAGACATTATCTGTATGGCACCAAGTGTACGGTATTCACCGATCACAAAAGCCTACAGTATATTCTCGACCAGAAGGAATTGAACATGAGGCAACGAAGATGGATAGAGTTGTTAAGTGATTATGATTGTGATATAAAATATCACCCAGGAAAAGCCAATGTTGTTGTCGATGCGTTAAGCAGGAAAGATAGAGAGCCTATCAGGGTGCGTTCTCTAGTCTTGACCGTGCACAATAATTTGCCTGAGCAAATTAGAAATGCGCAAATAGAAGCTTGTAAGAAGGAGAATTTTGTTAATGAAGGGTTCTGAGGAGAAGGAGATCCTTTAGAGGTTAGAGCTGATGGAGTGAAATGCTTAAGAGGTCGTATGTGGATACCTAAGTTTGGAGACTTAAAAGATTTGATTATGTTAGAATCCCATAAATCTAAGTATTCCATTCATCCGGGATCTGATATGATGTACCATGATTTGAAGAAGTTGTACTGGTGGCCGAATATGAAAGCTGACATAGCTATGTATGTTCTTCAATGCTTGACTTGTGCTAGAGTTAAAGCCGAACATCAAAAGCCATCAGGACTACTTCAACAACCAAAGATTCCTGAATGGAAGTGGGAGCGAATTACAATGGACTTTATCACCAAGCTTCCTAGAACATCATCTGGAAACAATTCGATTTGGGTTATTGTCGATAGACTGACCAAATCAGCATACTTCATTCCGGTTAAAGAGCAGTTCTCACTGGAAAAGCTGACTCGTATATACCTTGATAATGTTTTATGCAAACATGGAGTGCCTGTATCGATCATTTCAGATCGAGATCCTAGATTCGCATCGAATTTTTGGAAATCTCTCCAAAGATCTTTGGGAACGAATCTCGATATGAGCACTGCTTATCACCCCAGACTGATGGGCAGAGTGAAAGGACGATACAAACACTGGAATATATGTTGAGAGCTTGTGTGTTAGACTTTGGTAAGAATTGGGATAAACATTTGTTCTTAGCAGAGTTTTCGTATAACAATAGTTACCATTCTAGTATTAAGGCTGCACCTTTTGAAGCTTTGTATGGTAGGAAGTGTAGATCTCCTGTATGTTGGAGTGAAGTTGGGGATACCCAGCTCACGGGACCGGAATTGATCCAGGAGACTACGGAGATGATAGTTCAGATTAAGAAGAGGTTGTTGACTGCCCGTAGTAGATAGAAAAGTTACGCGGATGTGCGGCGGAAGCCAATGGAGTTTGAAGTGGGTGACCGAGTAATGTTGAAAGTATCGCCATGGAAAGGCGTTATAAGATTTGGAAAACGAGGAAAATTGAATCCCCGTTATATTGGACCCTTTAAGATTTTATCTAGAGTAGGTCCGGTGGCTTACAAACTAGAGTTACCCCCAGAACTTCATGGTGTTCACAACACATTCCATGTATCTAATCTGAAGAAATGTCTAGCAGTGAGTAATGAGAAAATTCCGTTAGGTAAGGTTCAAATAGATGGGAAGTTGCATTTTATCGAAGAGCCCCTAGAAGTTATGGACCGTGAGGTAAAGCAACTGAAACAAAGTCGGATACCTATTGTCAAGATCCGATGGAATTCAAAGCATGGACCGGAGTATACTTGGGAACGAGAGGATGAAATGTGGAAGAAATATCCGCACCTCTTCGATTTCAATAAGAAACGGACATCCAAATGAAATGGATCACGAGGACGTTGATCCCTTTTAGGAGGAAAAGTTATGACAAATCTAACATTTTCAGGTAATGAAATATTTTCTCGTATAATATTTTGAAACTTATTTTTGTGTTGGTTGATGAACTCACAATTTACGGATTTAAATTTGGGCTTACGTGCACAATTTGGCGTCTTTTACGACTAAACCGGAAACCTTAGGATTACGTATTTACGTTTTTGAACTCCGTTTTTGATGAGACAATTTTTATTGGATTCGTTTTGTGACGGTGATTCATAATTTATAAAAACGTTTTTCGTAAAACGACTCGAGGGCACGCAAATCGAGAAAACTAGAATCGAGAAATACCGGTAAACTAGTGAGATGGGACAAAACACATTGTCCCACCCCACTAGCTTGTATGGGACGGCTAACTTGACACCACAACACAAGGTGGCATCAAGTTTAGCTTACACATTACACAAGTGTAAGCCATGCTTACATGTTAAGCTAACCATTCCACTAAACCACAAAACAAGCAACTTGTTTTCACCTACACCATTTCTTACATGCAATCCACTCCAAAATCCTCTCAACACCCCCTTCTTTTCCGTCCCAAATAAGCCAACAAACACCCTCTTTGATCTTTTCTAGCCATAAAACACATGTTTACTAGTTCTATTAAGGTGTTCTCTTGAAGCCTTGATCATTTGGTGGCCATATCAACAACTTTGGAGGTGATTTGCTTGTGTCCTAGGGCTAATTTTCCAACCTATGTTCTTGATATTTGATGGTCTTGGAGATACTTGTTGTGTTCATCAAGTTCTTGTCTTCCTAAAACAAGAAATCCACTTGGATTGGTAAAGAAGATCATCCTCTCCATTTTTCTCTTGTTATTTTGTAAAGAACAAATGTATTTTCTTTCATTTTGTATATGTATATGATGTATATATGATGATAAAAATGTTGTGTTGGGATCAAGTGTTGATAAATATGCTTAAAAATGATGATAACTATAAGAAATGAAGCTAAAATCTTGACTATTTAGTTGGCTGTATAAAAACAGTAGATAACTAAAAGATGAACTGATAAAATTGCATGGTTTGATCCATTTACAGTAAGTAGAAGATGTTATACACATGTGAGAGTTGGCCATGCAATGGAATCAAAATAATGAGTGAGATATGATCAAAACAAGTTAGGTGGTGTAATCTGAATAAGCCGTTTTGTAGGGACTGTTAAGGCAACTTAAACTCAAAATGGGCAGTAGCTATAACTAAGTTAAATGTATCAAATATTATGAAGATCATGCCATCCAAAAATGAGCTTCTAATTCATTATAGAACTCTAGATATGTTAAAAATGGTGAACATGAAGTTAAAAATCAGATTTTTAGAAATAATGTTTATTAATATTATATAAGCACTCACATTATAATGTATAAAATGTAAAAATATAAACCCACTAACTTATAAAACTTATTTATATAAATGTATAAAAGGTTAATTAAATGGGTAAATTATATAAATGGTGGTAAAATAATATTTATAAGTAATAAAAAATATAAACTTGATTTTTACGACTTTTTCGGCTATTGCCGTAAAATTAACGTTTTTCGCCAAATAAAACTTAGACGACCAAACCCGTCTAATGTAAAGTTTATAAAAGTTATATACTGATGTATAGGTAACTAAGACAAGTAAAAACCGATAAAACCCGAACTATAAGAATTACGGACATTTACGAGTTAACTAAACATATTGGACTAATAATTGGACTTAATAAGATAAAACTTGTAAAAAGAGTTTATTGGGCTTAACCCATTTGGGCCCAACATGAAAAGTATATATACTGATAATATAGGTATAAAATGGGTAAAAACAAGTTAAAGAACTTATAAAAGACTTAATGAACTTAAAATAGGTAAAATCGGTAAAACTAGTGAACTAGTAAGACGTTACCAAGACGTAAACGCTAAAATGAGTAAACAAGGATGTATGAAACCACTTGATCATCATCATATGTACAAAATAATCATATGTATATTGTTATTTTGATAAAAGTCATTGGACCGAGTCTAAGACCGATTATTATTTATATAGGTTTCCGTGACCGAAGCACGCCCGTAGCCGATAATCTGCCTTTCATTAACAACGTGAGTTCATAGCCTCGCACTATTTTAAATGTTTTATAAAATGATTTGTAAACCCGCGAGGGAGATAACATGCTAGATTTTTTAAAAATAAAACACAAGTAGTCCCGATTGTATGCTTAATGATATGGACCCGAATGATGCTATGACCCTATAAACGAGACTAAAAGGATTATTAGTAGTTAGGTTATGTCACTTAAAGTCCCATTAGCATGAGTTGTGAACTACCGGGATTTGGTAGACGCTTATGCATTTGATAGTACTATTTGGGGACGATCACCCCAGTTCGCGCCTTGACGGTTGATCCCCGTCGTACCACATTGATTGGTAAGCGAATTTATGTATGAGAAGATTCCATAGCGTGATTTTTGTGACGACACGCTAACTTAGATGAGCAAATTGTTTGTCGGGTTCGCGGTCCGCTGTTTTCATAGTAAGGTAACAATGTCATGCGGCTAATAATAATCCTATACAACCTATATAATCTAAATATCCGATATGACACGACGCTATTAACGATGAATATATTACATGTCATGGTAATATAGAGACTACGGTCTCATGAACGGTTTAAGATGTATGCTTGATTTATATATTGCCTGACTAGCAATATGAGGACTTACTTCCGATATTTTGCTTGTGTTCTGATTTTAAATGATTGTTTTATATAACGGTTTTCATTAAACTCTATGAATTCACTCGGCATTTCGTGATATGATTTTTGCATGTTTTTATCTCAGGTGCTTGAAGGTAATCCGGATGGAGATCAACTCTGATGGCCCACATAATATTAAAAATGTTCATTCGATCTATGTTTTGTAAACTAAATGACCGGTATAATTTGGGACCTGTTGTACGCTTTTAAACTTTTTATCGAATGAATGTTTGTTAAACCTTGTACAACCATTTTTATGTGTTGTCTATGATTGGAGTTATTGTGCTATTCCGTAACACTCTGAAAGACCCTTCCGTTGTACCGATACGAAAAATGAGAGTGTTACATAGTGAGTCAGATAGTACACCTGAGAATGATAGATATGCTGAAGGAATGAAGGCAGTTCCTCCACCATTATCAGGATTTTTCATGCCCCCTAGTAATGATACAAGTATAGAGTTAGAAGAACAAAAGGTTAAAAATACCTCAAACTCTAGTACTTTGTCCCAAGATAAGACTGTTGTGGCCAAGAACATTGTTTATCTACCTTTAATGAACAATTTTGTTTCTGAAGAATCTAAGACTAGTTCT
The DNA here is from genome assembly GCA_025667525.1 of Glebionis coronaria. Taxonomy (NCBI): domain Eukaryota; kingdom Viridiplantae; phylum Streptophyta; class Magnoliopsida; order Asterales; family Asteraceae; genus Glebionis; species Glebionis coronaria. The sequence continues at coordinate 185,198 of JANFOE010001159.1, forward strand.
GCTCCCAAGCAGGTAAAAACTCCTAGCAAGATATTGGAAAATAATGTAAAACATAATAAAACCAAGAGGGGTGGGTTAGATTTTTAGAAAGTTAAGTCAAAACAACCTTTTGGGTCTTCTTTGAGAAGAAAAGGATGTTATGTTTGTAAAAGTTTAAGTCATTTTATCAAAGGTTGTACTTTGCATGAAGATAAAATTATGAAACAAAAGGCTGCACAAAAGGTCATGAAAAACAGTAATGGGAAAAATGCACAGGTTAATAGGAATCAGAAACTTAAGAATGAAAAACCTAAGTTTGATCACTAAAAAAGGGTATCTAAACAGGTTAAAAATAACTCTACCAAAAGTTTTGTTCCTAGAGCAGTACTTATGAAATAAGGTCTAGTACCTTTGAAGTCTGGTAAACTAAGTACTGGCAAGTCTATACCTGCAAGTACTGATAGACCAAACTCAAGTACTGTTGGTTCAAAGTTTGTTAAACCAAAGTTCTCTAAGACTTCCAAGAATGTTGTTGAAAAATCCAAAACATCTAGAAGTAAGTTTAATAACAAACCAGTGCAAATGTGGGTTCCTAATAGAGAAAAACCATGTGTTAAAGCAAGTACTGCTAAAGCAGTACTTAAGTTAAAGAAGTCTAAGCACATAGAGTCACCCTATGTCTTTGACTACATAACTGAAACCATGAAGCATTTTAGGGAGCATCATGTCTACCATTGGGCTGGGATATTTAGTTTAGTTTTATAATAAATGTGGTTTTACAAACAAGATACTAAGTGTGTATAATTAATTTATGTAATATGTTTCAAATAACTATTATGATCATTGCTCTATATGTTGTGTGCTATCGGTCCACCCAAGTAACACCCCATGTACTATTCTGTTGCATTTGACCATCAGGGGGTGTTACAATACTGAAAGTAGCCCCATAGTCTCTCAAAATCCACATGGAAGATCTTCATCATTGTTTAGTGACAATGATCCCTTCTCATTCTTTGTTGGACAAGACAACATGCCAAGATTAACACTTAATGACTTATCCCAAAAGGATGATGCTGATATTGAAGAGATGGATCTTAAATGGCAAGCTGCTATGGTGTAAGTAAGATCTAACATGTTCTTCAAGAAGTCTGGAAGAAAGATGACTTTTGATCCTAATGTGCCATTAGGATATGGCAAGTCCAAAGTTGAATTCTATAATTATGGAAGGAATGGAGACTTTGCTAGAGAATGCACTAGAGACAAAGCTGAGAGTAGCAGTCAAAAGTCCAAGAACAGCTATAGAACTAGTCCAAGAATGACTGAAAGTTTTCCAAAAGGAAATAGCAGGACTCCTAAAGGAACCAAAGCATTGGTGACTGTAGATGGAGTGGTGAACTGGGCTGAAGATGAAGAAGAAGAAGAGCTTGGTTTAATGGCTCTCTCACATGAAGATACTGAGGTACATCCTTGTTCTAAAGACTGTGTTCTTAAATTTAATAGCTTAAAAGTAGAACTAGAGGAACAATATCAAAAAGTCAACACATGCACGGCAGAACTAAATGCTTTTAAACAGGGTGTTGCTAAGTTAGAAGAAAATATAGTTTTGTATAAAAAGAGTCAATAAAACTATGAAGAGAAAATAAGAATATTAACTCTTCAAATGAGGGAAAAAGATGTTGAAATTAAAGCCTTTAAAAGACAACTTTTGAAAGTGTCAGCTAGTAAATGAAGCTTTAAAATCCAGTCTTTATAATGAAATGGAAGTGATTAATCATTGGAAAAAGTCCTTGAAAGGATTGGGAAAACTGATTAATTCACAAATGGGGTATTATGATAAGTCAGGCCTAGGATATATTGAGGACCAACCTGGGATAACTTTAACTGACAAGGACTTATCAAAGGGGGTTTTTGATAGTTCTAGTTAGTCAGATAGTACACCTGAGAATGATAGATATGCTGAAGGAATGAAGGCGGTTCCTCCACCATTATCAGGATTTTTCATGCCCCCTAGTAATGATACAAGTATAGAGTTAGAAGAACCAAAGGTTAAAAATACCTCAAACTCTAGTACTTTGTCCCAAGATAAGACTGTTGTGGCCAAGAACATTGTTTATCTTCCTTTAATGAACAATTTTGTTTCTGAAGAATCTAAGACTAGTTCTGCTCCCAAGCAGGTAAAAACTCCTAGCAAGATATTGGAAATAATGTAAAACATAATAAAACCAAGAGGGGTGGGTTAGATTTTGAGAAAGTTAAGTCAAAACAACCTTTTGGGTCTTCTTTGAGAAGAAAAGGATGTTATGTTTGTAAAAGTTTAAGTCATTTTATCAAAGATTGTACTTTGCATGAAGATAAAATTGTGAAACAAAAGGCTGCACAAAAGGTCATGAAAAATAGCAATGGGAAAAATGCACAAGTTAATAGGAATCAGAAACTTAAGAATGAAAAACCTAAGTTTGATCACTAAAAAAGGGTAGCTAAACAGGTTAAAAATAACTCTACCAAAAGTTTTGTTCCTAGAGCAGTACTTATGAAATAAGGTCTAGTACCTTTGAAGTCTGGTAAACTAAGTACTAGCAAGTCTATACCTGCAAGTACTGATAGACCAAACTCAAGTACTGTTGGTTCAAAGTTTGTTAAACCAAAGTTCTCTAAGACTTCCAAGAATGTTGTTGAAAAATCCAAAACATCTAGAAGTAAGTTTAATAACAAACCAATGCAAATGTGGGTTCCTAAAAGAGAAAAACCATGTGTTAAAGCAAGTACTACTAAAGCAGTACTTAAGTTAAAGAAGTCTAAGCACATAGAGTCACCCTGTGTCTTTGACTACATAACTGAAACCATGAAGTATAAGAGTAAAAGCAGCATTACTGGGAATGCCTCTAAACAGACTCTTAAGTGTGTAGGTCCCACAAGATCTGAGCCAAATGTGGCTTGGGTCCCTGTTAAAAACTAAAATTATTTGTTTATGTGTAGAGGCATCTAATTGATGAATTGAAAGACAAAGGTATAGTAGATAATGGATGCTCAAGACACATGACAGGGAACAAAGATTTCCTTGCTGAATTTGAAGAATTCAGAGGAGGACCAATAGCCTTTGGAGGTAGCAAAGGTAGAATAACTAGCAACGGGAAAATTAATACAGGGAAGTTGGAATTTGAAGATGTGTTCTTTATGAAAGAATTGAATAAGTTCAATCTCTTTTTTGTATCACAAATGTGTGATAAGAAGAACAAGGTGTTATTCACAGACAAAGACTGCTTGGTGATGTCTAATGACTTTGAGATGCCTAAAGAATCTCAAGTACTGCTTAAAGTACCCAGGCAACAAAATATGTACACCTTTAATCTTTATACTATTACTCCAACATGTGGTATTACATGTTTGCTAGCTAAGGCTTCTTATGATGAGTCTAATTTATGGCATAAAAGGTTAGGTCATGTGAATTTCAAGAATCTTAACAGATTAGTGAATATGAATTTAGTTAGAGGGGTACCTAACAAATCTTTTCAAGAATGCTAAATTTGATGAATTCTGTAGGTCTAAAGGTATTAAGAGACAATTTAGTAATCCTAGGACTCTACAACAAAATGAAGTAGCTGAAAGGAAGAATAGGACACTAACTGAGGCTGCTAGAACTATGTTGGCTGATTCTCGTTTGCCAAATACCTTTTGGGTAGAAGCAATCAATACTGCATGTTATCTGTTAAATAGAGTCTTAGTGACCAAGCCTCAAAATAAAACACCTTATGACCTTTTGACTGGTGTTAAGCCAACCATTAGTCATTTAAGACCTTTTGGGTGTCATGTGTCCATACTAAATACTCTTGATCATTTGGGAAAGTTTGATGGAAAGTCTTTTCGAGTATATCTTGTAGGATATTCATTGAAAAGTAAAACATATAGGGTTTATAATTTGGCATCTAAAAAGGTTGAAGAAATGCCCATGTTAATTCTTAGAAAATAAACCCAATGTCCCAGGAATAGGTTATGCTTGGATGTTTGATTTAGATTATCTGACTAACTCCATGGATTACTATTCTGTGCAAAAGGATTATCAAACTAAAAATGCATGTGAGGAGTCTAGTGCAACTAATGTAGGTACTAAAGAAGAAGTTTCTTCATTAGATGATGATGTTCATATCTATGTACCCAATATGCCTACTGTTACTCCCATGTCTGCTACTCCTAAGAAGCAAACCATGCCATCAATAGATGATCAAGCCTCCCAAGAGCTTCAGAGGCTTCAAGATCAAGAAAAGAATGCTACATCTGCTAATAAGCATTCAGGAGAAGAATCTTTTGAGTCACAACACTTAGCAGTACATACTACACCTAGCGGTACTTCATCTACAAGTACTTAAGTCAAAATCTGCAAAGTCTGTTGATTCATTAGAGGATATTTTACAAGCTACGGAAGATGAAGACGTGTATGCTAGTCCAACTAAAGGAATCTTCTCCAAAGCTTCCTATGATGAGCAGGGTATAGTAACTGATTTCAACAATTTGGAAACAGAAATTCTAGTCAGTTCTATTCCCACTCATAGAGTCAACAACAACCATCCTACTACATAGATTGTTGGAGATCCCAAGTCTGCTGTACAAACCAGAAGACAACTTCATACTAATACTGAAACTCATGCACTTGTGAGTTATGTCAAACAACAGCAGAGAACTAATCATAAAGATACTCATCATTGTTTGTTTGCCTGTTATCACAAGTAGAGCCCAAAAACATTTCTCAGGCTCTTGATGAAGAAAGTTGGGTAGATGCCATGCAAGAAGAATTAACACAATTTGAGCTACAAAAGATTTGGATTCTTGTGGATCTTCCCTCAAGTAAGAGAGTAATTGGTACTAGATGGGTTTTCAGGAACAAGAAGGATGAAAGAGGAGTTGTTGTGAGGAACAAGGCAAGACTTGTTGCTCAAGGATATAGACATGAAGAAGGGATAGACTATGATGAGGTTTTTGCACCAGTGGCTAGGATAGAAGCCATTATGTTATTTTTGGCCTTTGCATCATATATGGGTTTTATAGTCTATCTGATGGATGTGAAAAGTGCCTTTCTTTATGGTACAATTTCAGAGGAGGTATATGTTTCACAACCTCTAGGTTTTGTAGATCCTAAATTCCCCAACTGAGTCTACAAGGTTATCAAAGCACTTTATGGTCTGCATCAAACTCTAAGGGCTTGGTATGCAACTTTATCCAATTTTCTGTTAGAGCATGGATATAGGAGAGGGACCATTGACAAAACTATGTTCATCAAGAAGAATGCTAAGGATATTATTCTAATTCAAGTCTATGTTGATGACATCATTTTTGGTTCTACTAAGAAGTCATGATGTGAAGAGTTTGAGTCTTTGATGAAAGGAAGATTTCAGATGAGTTCTATGGGAGAACTAACTTTCTTTTTGGGACTGTAAGTCAAACAAAGGAAAGATGGAATATTTATCAGCCCAAGATAAGTATGTTGCTGAAATCTTGAAGAAATTTTCATGTATGGATACAAGGAGTACAAGCACACCTTTTGAAGCTAAGAAGACTTTATCAAAAGATGAACATGGAGAAAGTGTTGATATTCATCTATACAGATCAATGATTGGTTCATTGATGTATCTTACTGCTTCAGGGCCAGATATTATGTTTGTTATGTGTGCCTGTTCAAGGTTCCAAGTTAATCCAAAGGTGTCACATCTACATGTTGTGAAGAATATTTTTAAGTATCTTAAAAGTCAACCCAATTTAGGATTATGGTATCTTAGAGATTCCACCTTTGAATTGGAAGCTTACTTAGACAGTGATTATGCCGGAGCTAATCATGATAGGAAATCCACAACAGGAGGTTGTCAATTCCTAGGCAGAAGACTCATATCATGGCAGTGTAAGAAGCAAACCATTGTTGCTACTTCTACAACTGAAGCTGAATATGTAGCTGCTGCTCATTGCTGTGGACAAGTACTTTGGATTCAAAACCAATTGTTAGATTATGGGTTTAACTTCATGAACACCAAGATTTACATTGATAATGAAAGTACTATATGCATTGTCAAGAATCCAGTATTTCACTCCAAGACCAAGCATATTGAGATAAGACATCACTTCATAAGAGATGCCTATGACAAGAAGCTTATTCAAGTCTTGAAGATTCATACAGACAACAACGTAGCTGATTTATTGACCAAGGCATTTGATGCAAAGAGATTTGAATTCTTGGTGACATACATTGGTATGCTTAACCAATAGACTGCTTCATATGTTGAGGGGATGTAATAGCTGTACAATTTTTATACTAAATTTTATTGTATAGTCTATGTTTTCTGTTTTTGATGTGATTGAAGGTTGATAGAAAAAGATAAAATAGGTTATAATGATAGTGGAATGCATGAACTGGTCAAAATTGTGAGGTATCGTTATAACTCCAAGTACCGCTAGCACAAGTTCAAGTACCGAGTATGTTCCATGTACCGCTACATGTCCGTTGTACCGTTAAGGGTCTCTTTTGTAAATTTGGCGGTTTCTTAGCGCTTGGGTTTGTTATTTCCTTATATACTTACTCCAATTACACAATTGATTCACCTAATATTTTTTTGTATCTCTTGATTCTATAACCTTCTCTCTAATTTTTCGTTCATCAAAAATACTAATGGCTGCTTTACAAGTGATCTCTAAGCATAATTTGGTTGTGAATCTTGCTGAATGATGACTCTCTTGGATTCCATGAGATTCTAGGTTTCCTATCTCGAAGTCATGTTCGTTTTGCACTCATTGTAAGTCCCATTGTCTCTGTTTCCATTGTTGAACAATTTTGGAACACTGCCGTGTTAGGTACTCGGTTTGATCAACCTTGCATTAGGGCTAGGGTGAATCATAGAAATATATATGTAACTGAGGTACTGCTAAGGGCAAGTTTGAGATTAAATGACGAAAATGGACTTAGTATGCTTAATAACACAAAGATACATGATGGCCTTGTAGCCATGGGCTATGAGGGTGGTAGGGAAAGTCTTACTTTCTTTAAAGCTTTATTTTCACCTCAATGGAAATTGCTTTCTCATGCTATTATTCACTGTTTAAGTTCTAAAAGTACATATTTTGATCAAATTCCTGCTACATTGGCATCAGCTGGTATTTGTCTAGCAAACAACAGGGTTTTTAATTTTTCAAGATTAATTTTTGAAGGCGTGACTAAGAATTTAGAAGGAACTAAGAAGTTTTTGATGTATCCTAGATTCATTCAGACTTTAATTAATGACCAAATACCTAACCTACTAGAGTTAACTGATACATGGGATGTTCCTACATTAACAAAGAGAACTTTCTCTTTCTTGACTAAACAAGGAAATGCCTTTATAGGAATATTTACACCATTGTTTGCTCATATGTTAGCCCAAACTGCCAACCAAGAAGGTGAGGAACCTAGCAATGCTAGTGCTTCTCAACAAACTCCTTCTCACCAGAGTTCCCATTCCCTAGAAGATTCACAATCTTCTTCTCACAATGTTGGTGCTCCACCAAATACTAATGAGATGATCCATACACCTGCTGCTTCTATTGCTGCTAGTGGTTCACCACCAGCACAAGCAACAGAGGTGGTGGATGTTGCAAATTTAACTGCTTTGTGTACTAGTTTGTCCCAACAGGTACATGTGTTGCAAAAAGATAAACTTGTTCAAGACAAGTAAATTGCTGAATTGGAAGCTAGCCTAATCAAGTTGAGGAACAAAGTATCACCATGGATGATGAAACATAGATCTATTCAGAAGGCTGCACTCAAAAAGCAAAGATTCAGAAACCACAAGAAAAGGCAACTGAATGCAACCAAACAGGGGAGGAATTATGAAGAACAACCACCTTCTTCTGATAATCAAACAAGGATCTCTTGAAATGACATCAATTTTGAGCCGGATGAAGATGTCATTGGGACTTATGAAGATGGAACTAGTTTAGAGACTGGTGTGAATGAACCTACAAACATGGAGTTTCAACAGGGAGAACCACAGCCTACTCATGAGGAGCCACAAGTTGATGAAATGATGGTAACTCAACCAGCACCAACAACTCAATCACCACTTCAAGTGAATTTCAGTACTTTCTATGAGAAGTTGGAGGAAATAAATGTTTAGTTTCCTGTATCCTCAACTCCACCACCACAAAGACAAATTTGGTTTCACAAGAAACAATCTTTACAAGTACTGTCCAGATCATGAATGAGCATTAGATCAAACAAGACTAAAGAGGTGCAAGTTGAAAAGATAGCTTTAGTGGAAGAAAGAGTATCTGTAGATACACAAGTGATTGAAGAAACAAATGTGTCTAATACTGGTGAAGTCAACATTGTTGAAGATCCAAGTATTACTAAGCCAACTAAGCCGACTGTAAGTATTGCTGACATTGTTGAAGACCCAAGTACTACTAAGCCAACTAAGACGATTGCAAGTACCGCTGGTGATCATCATTCACTAGAAAGTCAAACTCCTTTTGGAGAGGATGAGACTTTAGCCCAAATACTGCTTGACTTAAGAGAGAAGAATTCAGCTGAGAAAGCAAAACAAGTAGAGGCAGAGAAGAAGACACAACAAGAAGTGCTTGCCAAAAAGGATCAAACTAAAGGTAAGAAAGTTCAAGCTTCACACCCTACTAAAGGTATAGTTATTCAACAGCAAGCTGATGAGGAAAGACCTTCCAAGCTGAAGAAGAAGCTACCTAAGATTAATCCAAAGGATAATGGGAAGAAGCAAATACTATCAGAATCTGAAAATGAAAGTGATTCAGATGAAGATATAAGCAAAGTCATGTATAGATTTAATCAATTGGACCATGTGAATATTCTTTTAGGATGCAAGCTCAGATTCGTGAAGAAGACTTACAAGAAGAACTTGAAGCTAAGCAGCATTTGCTAGAAGCTAAGAGAATACAACAAGAATGAAACATACAAGAGTATGATAGGATTCAAGCTGAATTACATGCAAGTGAGCTTCTTGCAGACTCATTGATAGCTGAAGAGAGAGATGCTTATGATGAAGAAGAGAAATTAAAATTGATTGATGATCTGGTAAGGGAGCAACAAAGATTCTTTGCTGAAAAGAGAAGAAGAGAAAAGATTAAGCCTCCAACTACTATGCAGATTAGGAATCAAATGATGAAATATCTCAAGAAAGTTAAGGGTTTCACTCATATTCAGCTGGTCAAGAAGAATTTTGAAGAAATCAGGACTTTGTATGAGCAACATAAGAGAACCGAATTAAACTTTGTTGAGATTGGATCTGAAGCAGATAGAATGGCTGTTGAAAGGCATAGAAGACATCTGCAACAACAAAGGAAATTTGGAAGTGCTCCTAGAATTGAGCCAAGTACTGTTGAACCTACGAATACATCTCCAACTATCAAGACCACTTATGTGAGGAAGAATAGAAAGGAGAAGGTAAGTTCAAAGAAGGAAGAGACTGCTCAAAGAATGAATGAAGGAGATAAAGCTGAAGATATTGCTCAGACTGAAAATGTACAAGCAGTACATACACAGTCAACAGTACATACCGAAGAAACGGTACATACAAACTTGGAAGAGGGTTCAACACAATTTGAGGGAACCTCCAAGGGTCTTAAAAGAAAAAGATCAACAAAGAGAAAGCAGAAAGCCAAGAGGGCTAAATCAACAGCAGAAGATAGTGATAATGATGAGAGCTTGAAGAAGTACTTGAAGATAGTAAAATATGAAGATCAATGTATTGATACAGAGATTTTTGGAAAGAGATCATCTATTGCTAGATGGATATACTCTATGGATCAAGGAATGGAAGCTCATGGAATTCAAAGAACTGATGGCACAACAAGAATATTCATACTTTTGGAAGATATTCTTCACATTCTTGACATACAAGATATTTAGGATCTTTTCAGATTAACTCAAGAAGCCAGTGTAGGTAAAACAGAAGTATCACTATTGTATAGGGAAATTCTCTTCATGTATGAACCACACAACTATGATCAAGAAATGTTGAAAGAATTAGAGAATCAGGTTCCTAGTTACTGGAGATATTATAGGTCATGTGGATTGCATATTTTGGATATAGATGATGTTACCTACTATATGCTACAAGAGAAGAGTTATCCATTCAAAAGAAGATTGTTGGAAAGAATGTTGGAACAACAATTGGAAGTTACAGAAGAATCTTTTGATGCTTTGGAGTTGATCAGAATGGTTAAACAACAAATCAAGGATTTGAAAGATGAGGAAGAAGCTGAGAAAGAGCCTTAAGTATTTGACTTTCAGTCACACTTCACAAATGGTTCTTAGTTCACCATGTCTAACACACATAAGAACTGGCTAGTCCATAAGCAAACGGTTTGTGGTAAAGACTTCTCAAATCCGTTGAAAGCTGGTAGTTTTCTAAAAACTATATGGTTCTGACTCACCTTGTTTCGAGACAAAGAGTTGGCTAGTCCTAGACAAACGGTACTAGGTAAAGACTTCATCAAATCCGTTAATGGTTGACAATTTACCAAAAATTGTAGGGTTATCAGTACACCTTATTCTTCATGAATAAAGTATTGGCAATTCTAGAGTGTACGGCTAACTGGTAAAGAATATATCAAATCCGTTAATAGCTGGTGATTTGCTAAAAATCATGAAGCCAATACAGATTGGTTTTTGTTGTTAACTATTTTATTTCAGGTATGAAATTTGCAAGCAAAGAAGTATTCAAGAAGAAAATACTTAGAAGGTTTTGTCTAATCAAATCAAGACTGAAGTTCATGATTCAGTGTTCATAGATTTAACTCAAGAAGACAATTACTGTTGCTTCAAAGACAAATGAATGTTTACAAGACACAAGAAGATCATAGTTTGAAGGAAAAGATGATGTTCATGTTGTTTGAAGATTATCTTAGCAGAAGAAGATCTACATTGAAGTGTTTGGCTACATTCAGTTGGATACAAATACAAATTACCAAGTTAAATCCAAGGATGAAGGAAAGACTGAAGACATGTATTCTAAATACATTCAGTATAAGAGAAACAAGAAGACAACAAGTTATCATTCTTGTTTAGGGGAGGATTGTTGGGAGTTATTTGTTAAGTGTGAAGTACCGTTAGTGTTATTGAAGTATTGTTAGTTATCTTTCAAGTACCGTTAGTGTTAACGCGGTACATAGTAAGTACTGCTACTTATAAAGTAAGTACTGCTATGTTGATTAGGACGAATATATCTTTGTATAAGATATGTCATAGTTATAGTTAGAGTATATCTTATGTGATATACTTAAATAGTTAGAATATTGATAATATATCGTTTGTGATATAGTTATATTTATAGAATATTCTAAGGTTTCTAGGGTTCCTTACTCTATAAAAGGAACATAGGTACAATGTCATTCATGTACCTCATTCAAGTCGATTAATAAGAGAATCGAATAGTTAAAAGTAATTCTGTTCTTCTGTGCTTTATAAGTTAGATTTTGCATAACTTATTTAGCTTGAGTAAGAGTTCTCAAAGTGTTTTAGTTTGATTACAATATATATATACATATATATATATATATATATATATATATATATATATATATATATATATATATATATATATATATATATATATATATATATATATATATATATATATCTTTACATTATATATAACAGGAAGGAAATGCCACATCATCTTTTCCTTTAATCCACGTCAGCAGTGCCATACTATTTGACTTTTGAGATTCGGATTTTAAAAATTTTAGAAAACAGGAGGATTCGAACCTGGGTGTTGAAAGATATTACAAAGATGCTCAACCATCGGACTAGACCAATAGTTGTATGATGAATAACAAAATTAAATTGATAATGACATCCGAGGATTGAAAATAAAACCTTTTACCATTCGTATTAAAACTCACGTATTTACATCACTATCCTAAAGCAGTAAAAAAACGTCTGGGATTAACCGTAAAATCATGAAGCACACACAAAATCAATCGATCATAATTGACATACAAAAGCACACGAATGATTTCAATTAACAATTGAAAGTCGATCATAATTGATTTGTTCCTCATTGAGTATTTTTATTTATTGTGTTGGCCATTGTTTTGTTATTAGATATATCTATTGAAAATCGTAGAAATCACCTCCGACAATCACAAATCAATCAATCGCCAGGTTAGTTTTTCTTAATTCTGAGACACTTTTGTTTTTTTATATAAATTCAAATATTTTTTATGATGGTGACGATGATTCATAACCCTATATGTTAGCAACCAGTGCGAATAATTACGTTGCTCTTGATTTTCAACTGATAACTAAACTGCTCTTACTAACTCTTTGTTTACAGTAGGGGTTGAGTACCCTGCCGCACTCGATCAATAGCTCAATGTTTCATAACCCTATATGTTAGGTATGTGTAACAAACTTTTTAATTTATGAAATTGTATCTGTATGCAATTATCTCAACTGATATAGCTTATGATTTTGCATTTAGCTCATACTTTTGAAACTATTAGAAATATAATGAGCATTATATGCTATATGTGGATTTTTGACCTAAATTGACTGTTAGAAATAACAAACTTTCCGGTTTTCGGCGATTCTTTTTAAATATTTTGCTAATGGCTCATGTTTTGCCTTAGTTCCTTGCGACTTATATTGACGTGAAGCGCGATTTAGGTGCAATATGAAGACCAGCTTTTGAAAAAAAACCTTACAGGCATGTGATCAGATAACTAGCTGTATTTTTCAATATGTTAGGGATCGTCGGAACAATGAATTCATGGGAAAGATTCCAGACTCACTTGCCTCCCTTCCGCACTTAACCTACTTATGAGCCCCTTAACCAGTTTAATGTAGTTTTAAAAATATTAGCATGGACAATGCGTAAATAATAATTACGGATTTATGTTGTGTTGTGTACATTGTGCCCGAATTTATGTTGTGTTGTGTACAGGGAAATACGTGATACATCAGCTACATCCGGATGTGATGAATTATTTAAACTATTTGGATTAGAAAATTATGTTTTCAAAGTTTCTTTCTGAAAGAATATACCTTTTTTAAAGCTTAGGTTTCGATTTTAACTTTTGCCTTTGTTTTTATAGGTTTCTTATTCGTTTAATTTAAGAGGATGTAAAAGGCAGTTTGATAAATGTATAGCGAACGATGAACGAGCATCCTGTGCATCTGTGAAAGGCGTGGTTTATGTGACTGACGGATGTCGCTCAATGGTAATGTTGCAGCCTCTTGAGATGAGTTTCGTATATATTTGCGTATATATCTCTTTGAGGTTGTTATTTACGGGAGTAGAAGCTTATATTGAGGTGCGTATGGTTCGATTATTACTGTAGTAAATAAAGGACAGTTAGTAGCACCCATATTTGAAAGAAGTGAAATTTAGTGTGCGTTTAAACTGGTGTTTTGATGTTTATAATACATGATGTATAGATAATAACGGTTCTACCGTTAGTTAGTAAGTAAAATGAATCACCATTGCTACTTGATAATACAAAATTAGATCATCCTTTGGCAGATGAATACCAATCTATAAAAACTCTAGATAAGATCGTAAAAAATATATGAATGAGACGATGAGTAACCAGTTAAAAAATAATTTTGACGACCTATTTGACTATTTAGAAATGGAGTACAATCTAAATCGAAGTATGCCTTTTGATATCCTGATGTTATTGGTCTATTGTGCAGGTCACTCTCTTTACTGCTAAAGGAGAAACAATGAGCACTTTCTATCCATTCTATGGGGTGACTGAGGAGCTGAAAGCTTTTCTAAGGGACGTCTCAAAGTCCACTCTTCAGGTATATCTGTTTTTTTAATTTTGTGCAGCAAGGTAGTATGATTGAAGTTGATCTTATAAATATTGCTGACATGTTGCTGTGGTGACATGTTTATAAACGAATAACATGGTGATGGGAAGGTATATGATTAGTATGTAGTCATCCACCGATGCAATTAACCGAAAGCAAATTAGAAGTTAAACATATATACCTATGCCATTTGATAACATCTATTAACATCATGTTTTTTATATATCTATATCATGCACCTGAGTTTACTGATCTTATAATCCAACTTGGTTTAATTTAATAGTGTCTGTGATTGCTTATTTAAGTCAAATAAACAGAATTGCTAAATACTCATACAACTAAAAATGTTTTTGAATAAATTTGTGATAAGTGTGAAAACACTCATCAATAATGATCCAAAAACCACATAAAACACAGTCAAATACATAATTATTAACTAAAAATATCGAAATTACGTGGGTATTTGTGTTTCATGTGTTCTCAGGTAAAAAGATGCATTTTGGAGCAAACACGCGTTTTCAAGGATTTATTTGGCAAAAGACGAAGAAAAAGACGATAGAAGCTTTCAAGGACCTTACTTGCCAATATTATCAAGATGGAGGGCTAGACTTGTAACTTTAACAAGAACAAAGGATAAAAAAAGCAATTACTCAAAAGGTTTTAAATCCATTTGAAAGAAAGAAGAAATGAAAGGACTAAAAGTAAATGAGTAGAAAGTTTATTAACTTGGTCAAATAACCAAGTCATGGTCAAAGGGATACAAACACACGCGTCTGTCTTTCTTCTCCAAACGAAGAGATAGAAACAAGGAACGGTTTCATTCTCCTTTATACCACAAACCTGCAAGTTCCAATCATGAGAGCTACACGAGGATTCAACCAAAACCTAAAACACCAAAAGTGTTCATCATCACCTCCTCTACACGATGGTATGATTTAATTAGATCAAGAGCTGAAGACGAAGAAACCCCCAAATCCAATTTAAAGAAGGAAGGACGAGTCTATCCTCATATTAAACACGTGGCGACTGCAGATTGGACAAGACACGTCACTCCACTCTTCAAAGGACTATAAATAGAGATCAAGACCTTCATTTTTCGGTGGTTAGCATTAGGAGTAGTTACACATAGTAGTAGGTGTAGATTTAGGAGTAGTTTACTTTAAACTTCTTAATAGTAAGATTTCTGTTTACATTCAGTTAAGTTTTCTAGTTTACAGTTGTAACCAATTTTGTAGTCAGTTGTAACCGAATTCTATATTCTTCCATTAATGAAGTTCATAGTTTCACAAACCTTTCTTCTTCTTTTACTGTTATAAGCTTTGTTATGGAACTTTAATCATCTCAATCTATTTTCTTTTAAATTGTTACTGAAATGGATTCCGTATAGTTTTCTGTATGATTGATACATTCGGTTAAGATTCTGATGGAACTTGCAATTAAATCCTCTTTTAATTCGATTAATAAACATCTCGTTCTGTTTTGAAAGAAACCTATAGTATAAACGTTTTTTTAGCTTTTGGATAGTTCATTGTTTTGTTCTATCATTTTCGTAAATTGAACTCAGTTTAGGATTGGTTGGATTCTGAATTTGCTAGAATGATTAATTTATCAGTTAGTTTTTAGGAGTAAAATTAGTTCTCTCATTCAGTTAGTAAGTAGTTGGTTAGCTTGTGAATTCGAGTAAGATTGAAGTTTTGAGTAATCAGTTTGATAACTAGTTTGGTTGTAGATTCGATATAACTCAGTTCATATAGTTTCAGAATCGAAGGTCCTGTTTTGTGTTTCTTCGCTCGTTTTTCGATTTGATTTTGCAGGTATATTTTGAAGTTTATGCAGATTTCGTGATTGGTAGTTTAGAAGACTCAATTCATCAGATCAGTAGATAAACGTAGATGGAGTTGTGATAGGTAAGCGAGCTCAGCGCTCCGCTTCGACTTCAACAATCTAGTCTTCGGAAGTAATGGTTCTGCAAATTATAGGTTAATCTGCTAATGAATTGTTTGTAGTGCAACTCTTAGTTAGCTATCTGTTTCTTAGAGTGTACTTGGTTTCCTGCTTTTTAATGTTTTTGATACTTGCTTCTTTACTGTACTTTGATTCTCGCATTAAGCTTTCTTTACATTCCTGAATGTCAGTTACTCGTGTTTGGAAATAGGATTTTGTAGTTGATATTGTTGAATTTTGTATAAGATTTCAGTTAGGTTAGAAGTAATTTAGTGTGTATGATTTGATTTTCATATGTGGAGTCTACTGGAGTTAGAGCAAGTCCTTGTGAGATATCAAGTTAAACAGTACGATTTTCCATTAGCATTAGTACTTTTAGTTATAGAATTATAGGATGAATCACAGTTATAAGTAGGAGATTTGGTTACTAGGTAATCATCCAAAGGTAGAGCTCATTCATCTGTTTCATTGATGGTGTTGTTAAACTTTGTAGATTAGCTTAAAGGTAGGCTGTTTAATTAGCTTTTTCATAAAAATAATCAGAATAGAAATTGTAGTTACTAAGATTCGATCTCAGTTCCTATTTCCCATTAGTGTTCTTATTAGTTAAAAATTTACTAGAAGTTGAGATATAATTCCCTTATGTTAGTGCGTTTATGGACTGATTAGACATGCTAGTTGCATTTAAATTGTTAGGCTAGTGGAGAGATGGGCCTTAGTAATACTTGTTAGGTTGTTTGATTTTTTTGTATTTCTTAAATTTGGAACAGTTACTAGCTACGACTCTAATTGGGTTGGATTTATTAGTAATATTAGGATTTGCTTTTTACTCAAACTTAGCATGTATTTGTTATTTTGTTCTACCATTTAGACATTAGGTTTGTTAATTGTTTTTTTAAAAAGAAAAAGAATCGTTAGGTTTTAATTTTGTGAGTTAAAATTTGTTAAATCTAGATTTTACTTTTGTAAGAATTTACTTTTAGGTTAATATTTTGTATTTTGTACTTTGTATTTTTATTTGTAGTAGAAATTTGCATTTTATATTTCTTATATTTTGTGCATTTAATTTTCGTATGTGCAATATGTTTTTAGATTAGTAGGTATACGTATAGATAATATTTTTTACATTTTTACTTGTTTTGTGCCAAGTAGTAATAGATACCAATCAATTTTTTACCACCAAAAACAATAAAGTCAAGCTTGGATAGTTATATCAATTCGATAAGACCGAGAGAAAACGAACTAAAAAGACAATTATTAAATGGCGCCGCTGCCGATTCTTTTTGTGAATATTAACGGTACTGAGTGAGACGATTGGATTTTGGGATCCGTTCACTTTGTGAACGTTATTTTTACGTATTATAATAAAAACATAAAAAAATCAAAAAGATAAAAATACAAAAAAATAAAAAATAACAAAAATCAATTCTTTTCCTAAAGAATTGAACCAAAAAAATAAAAAAATCCAAAAAGTAATCTTTTTCCTAAAAGATTACACCCAAAAATATATATTATATCGGTTTTCATCGTTTTTACGTACATATAGTATTTTTCTTAAAAAATCAAATAAATACAAAAATATTTTTGATATATTATTATATGTAAATACGTATACGTATAAGAACAACCAATACACATATCTTCCATAAGTATTGCCGAGGCAATACACCGTGTTAGGGAGCGTTCCGGTCCTTGACACGTGTATCGATCCAATTTAATTAAGCAAGAATAGATAAATACTTCCAATAGGAAATAATTCGAAGAATACAAACTACAAAGTGAATAGAAAGGCGATGTGCTATAAAATGCAATCTAAGGGTCAATAGGTACTTAAGTGCTTCGCGCCACCTAACCCCCCGTTCACTAGTGCGTATTTTAAGAAGGAAGGCTTTATTAAGGGTCTTGCACCCAATTAGTAATTAAATATATTATATTTTCTTGTGGATATTAATTATTGCACCTCGAGGGAGATAATCTCTTCTCCTTCAAAAGTCGACCGAGAGCTTATCTCTCACTCCTCGAGTTTACTTATGCGTGTACTCGCACACGTGTAACCATACCACCTTTGGTGTATTACTTCCTTCCCCGAGGAAGCTTTTAAACGTCATTTTACTTGTATATACATTCGGCCACCTTGTTACACATGGATACTCGTTCCATGTTGGAGATTTTGCAACAACGATCCGCCAACGCTAATTATTCGACTTGTTCGACTTGTGGAGGTCCACACGGTACTTATTTATGTGATCAAAATAATGTCTATTATGGGGAGGGATATGCTTATAATGGAACCGAGAACCCTAATTTTCAACCTAACATTCAAATGGACTATACTTGTAATGACTATATGGGATATTCCGGTTTTTCATCACAAACTCCACCATCATTTCATGATCAAACCTTTAATGAGCCATATCAAAACCAAGGATTTTCCAATTATGAGGGTTTTCAAAATGATGATAATTTTCAAGGCTATAATCAAGAAACCTTTCATAATCAAGGATTTTCACATTATAAGGGTTTTCAAAACAAAGGAAATTTTCAAGGTTACAATCATGAGAACTTTCATAATCATGACTCTTTTCAAAACTATAATCCACCTAATTATGGAAATCCACCTTCATCCTATTCTTCGACTTATTCATGTGAGTTTTGTGGAAACGCACCCCATTATGGTTATGATTGTAGACCGAGGGATCCGCCTTCTTATACCCCTCATATTTGCAACGAGTCGCTTTCTTTACTTGAGACAATAAACAAGTCAATCAATGAATTTTCTAAGGTGATTGATAGTAAGAACGACATAAGCATTGAGGAAATGAAAAACGCGTGCCCGTTGTTAGAGGAACAAATTAAGTTTTTTGAGGAAGTGGAAATTAAGATTTGGCAATTTTATGACAAAGAGATCGGTGATATGTGTCGTGAATCGTTGAAAAAAGGTTCTTGTCGCCTCAGGAAATGTTTGAATGATTTCCTCTTTAAGATTGATAAAAAAGAAGAAGAAGAACAATTTTTTGCTAATCGTACTCGTTTGCTTAAACAATGCTTATATGACGATGATGACGATCCTCCGGTTTGTATGACATTTAATGATGACACACCTTCATCACCTTTACCTCACGTGGAACCCACCGACTCTAGGGATGGCAACGGGTCGGGTTTGGGTCGGGTTTTAGTGAACCCGCAACCGTACCCGTTTATAATATCCGTACACGTATCCGCTCCAGCACCCGACGGGTACCCGCTTAATATTACCCATCGGGTTTTCGGATTTTACCCGCGGGTATCGGGTATCCACAATTAAATTTTTGTTGGGCATTATTGTGTGTATAATGTTAAGAAAAACCACTCGAAAATGACCAAAATACCCTAATATATATTTTAAGTGTTTAGAAGATAAAAAATACTTTCCAATATCATTCACGCGATTTAATATATCGAATAAATCATGGTTTTTATTTTAAAGTTACAAAATCCAAATATAATTGATCACAAACATGTTAACGCACACAAAATATAACTAATATGATCATTCAATTGATTCAACAATCTTCTTCTACTATTTCACACAAATTTAGAACTTATATAAAATAGCAACAAAAGCGGGTACGGATTCGAGTAAACGGGTACGGATTCGGATACGGGTAAACGGGGCGGGTATTACTAGAACCCGTACCCGCGAAAAAAAGAATATTCAAACCCAAACCCGTATCCAAACCCGCCAACCCGACTCCGAACCCGACCCAACCAGTTCGGGTTTCGGTTTTCCCCATCGGTTTCGGGCGCTTTTGCCATCCCTAACCGACTCTTTAACCATGGGGGACGAGCCTCTTAGCACTAATACAAACACCGATTTGGATGAATTAACCTCTTCTAGTGTTGAGAACCGCATCCCAATCCAAAGAGAGTTTGAGGGCGTTTCCATTGAACCATGTGACGAGCTTTGTATTGATACCTCTTCTCCTCATGATCACATTGAGATTTCATCACATTTTGACCTTCATGCTACTACTAGTGATTTTGGTGACTTTAATCTTGATGAATTGTTTAAAGAAAAGGATAATGAGATTAAGGAAGAGTGTATGCAAGACTTGCCACAAATAGAGGATGATGATTGTGATTCTAGTGAGGCATCTTATGATATATCATCTGATGACTGTTGGGTCTAAAATTATATGAGTTGATGTGGCAGAAACTCAAAACGAAGAAAACATCAAGACGTTTGTCAAAGCCGCTGACACGGCTAGTTGAGACGCTGACGGAAAGTGTTGAGACGCTGACAGATGTTTACACGCTGATGGAGAATTCTATTTAGGGAATATATTGGATATATTATAAATAATATATTCAGTATATATCTATAGAAATAGAATATTTAGATGTTTATTTGATATTATCTCTTGTAGATTCTGTTCCTTCCACTATAAAAGGAACAAGAGTCTTAGGTTTTATTCATATTATTCATTCACAATGTAAACCTAAAGTGTGTGTCGCACTAGACGTAGGATTCAATGTATACACGTCTAGTGGTTGTTTATTATTAATATAATGAGCAACCCAATTGTTTTAATTCATGTGTTCTTTGTGCCTAAACACCTTGTTATGATCATTGTTCTTATTCCGCTATGTTATCATATAAATGATGATCAACCTAGATATAATGGTTCATAACCATTGAGTCTAACGATCATAGGACTCCACAATTGGTATCAGAGCCTAAGGCTCTTGATATCTAGGTCCGACGAGGTGTTCGTGTATGGTGAAGAAGAAAAATTCGTAGAGTTTTTCTGGGCGATTTTGTGTGCGCAGCAGTATTCAGAAGGTCATAACTTTTGATTGAACCGTTGGATCGTCACGAATTTTTATATGTGTGTTCTACATACATAGATCTAAACATCCACCGGAGGGATTGTCGAGTTTTATCCCCAGGCAAAAGTTATTAAGCGTCGAAGTTGGCTGATGGTTGTTTTTCAGTTTTCTGCTTTTACATAAAATCATGAACTAGGGTTCCTCAAACCCTAGATCTACTTAAAAGCAGGAAGAATTGCTGTTGGAGGCTGTTATAATGCATTATGGTGTTTAAATCAAATCTGATTATGCTTAAAACCCTAATTAGGGTTTCGAATTTAAACAATCTTTGTTCTAGGGTTTCAATGTTTACTTTCTGAAGTAAAACCCTAGATCTGGTCGCATGATAGTAGCAGCAAAAAGGAAACGACAAGAAGTGTTGTTTGTGATGTTTCTGTGATCCCATTATGTTCATTGAAAGACAAGAATGAAGCAGCTTGTGTTCACACGAATACAGATTTCTCATTGGTTGGTTATTGTCATTCTCGCTGATTGGTTTCGATATACACATGGTTATGGTGGACTTGCGATTACATGATCAAAGCCCATCCATGACGTGAAGATGTTTAAAAGGAAGGTCATTTATTCGATTCTTATTGGTGGAATGAGGAGTGTTCACACGGTTTGATAGTTTTGATTGGTTGATGCATGAAGATCAAAGTAAAAGCTAGTAGATCAAATTTGTGTTCACACGATTGAAAGAATCTGATTGGTGGAAATAGATGTGTTCACACGAATGTTTCATGAAGAATATTCATATGGTTCATGTGATGTTACAAACACAAGGACGTGAATTGATTTATGGTGGACATGCGATTCACACAGCCAAAAAGAGTAAGCCCTAATATTGTGTTACTGTATTCTACTTAATATTTGGTTCCTCTACATGCTACTCCATGGTAAAATTAGGTTAGGCCGCTTGATTCTGATTGGTTCTTAACCATGTGTTCACACGGTTAGAAGGTTTTTATTGGACAAATCCTATTGATGGTTAACAAGCCTTGCGTTCACATGGTCTAAGAAGATGCAAGGAGTATATATTGAATATGGAAAACGCAATTCACCAAATATATTGTCCATGCGTTGATCAATGATGTTCTTTTGGGATTCACCAAATTACATGTTTGAAGTATTACGTGGATATTTATACAAGTTTATTAATTAAGCTACTGTTGAAGATCAGACATGTTCACGTGGGAATAAACCTATTATTCTCCAAAACTCATTCATGTGTTTTATGAGTTCTTGCAATTGAGACAAGACGCTGTCAAAGTTGTGAATGCAACGCTGACAAAGTATGGTATTGACGCTGACAAGGGCTGAATGGACGCTGACAGAAGGAAGTTTGACGCTGACAGAATAAGTCAACACTGATGGAGTTGACAGTGTCGTTCGATATATGAACTTCAACGCTGATAAGTGTCGTCCGATATCGGACAATGCATCTGATGAAGATATTGGACAGAATTGGTTATTGGACAACACACTGTTTGCTGCTGTTTGAGAAAATTGGTACGTTTTTAGCACACAAAAAGGAGGATTATACACACAAAGGTACATGGAATCTCCGTTTTAATTTAGAATATCATGATGATATTTATGGCTCGGATATTTTAAAAGGAATTAATGATCTTAAAGCGAGTTATCAACTATTCGTGAGGATTTGATGGATATTTTAAACTATGTAATCGGGATAGCCTTGAGAAAGAGTTATCCATCACAAGACTTTTACATATGGTATGAAGATATGATTCCATTAAAATCGTCATGAAGAGGTGTTAGATTAAAGGGAAGAATTCTTATGGTAAGTTTGATGATTGAAGAATATTTTCGCGAGTTTGTGTTCTATCATATCTTAAAGTCGTGGCGTACCATTCACTGACTTTAAAGGTAACTTGTTCGTGCTTTACATGGATAGTGATGAAGACTTGTCATAACACTTGAAGGAGTTACATTATCGTGCTCAGTGTCTTACATAGGATGAGAATATTGACAAGGGATCGAGGTCTACTTATAATTGGTCTGATATAAGTTCTTAGTCACATGGATAGTACAAGACATGGAACACAAGGTTGGGTTACTCTACTTCTACATCAAGAATACTTTATTTATTTTTCTTCAAGATCATTACACAGAGCCTACATATGGAGAATCTTCAACATTGCAACATTGTTTACTTCCTTGTTGATGTGACAAAAAGGGGAAGAAAATACATGCTACATTTGAGGGGAAGCAATTTGAAGATCATGTATAACTTACAAGAGATATACAACGAGTTTTGCCGACATCAACTAGGGGAAGATTGTTGGGTCTAAAATTATATGAGTTGATGTGGCAGAAACTCAAAACGAAGAAAACATCAAGACGTTTGTCAAAGCCGCTGACACGGCTAGTTGAGACGCTGACGGAAAGTGTTGAGACGCTGACAGATGTTTACACGCTGATGGAGAATTCTATTTAGGGAATATATTGGATATATTATAAATAATATATTCAGTATATATCTATAGAAATAGAATATTTAGATGTTTATTTGATATTATCTCTTGTAGATTCTGTTCCTTCCACTATAAAAGGAACAAGAGTCTTAGGTTTTATTCATATTATTCATTCACAATGTAAACCTAAAGTGTGTGTCGTACTAGACGTGGGATTCAATGTATACACGTCTAGTGGTTGTTTATTATTAATATAATGAGCAACCCAATTGTTTTAATTCATGTGTTCTTTGTGCCTAAACACCTTGTTATGATCATTGTTCTTATTCCGCTATGTTATCATATGAATGATGATCAACCTAGATATAATGGTTCATAACCATTGAGTCTAACGATCATAGGACTCCACAATGACTTTTCATGTAAAGATGACATTCCTAATTTGGATGAAGATGTTGCTCATATAGAAGTAGTGGAAGATGTTCATATTCGTGAGGTTTTATCAAACGTTTATAATCTTATCTCCTCGATTGAAGTATTGAATGAACACTATAATGATGATTCCATAGAAGAAGAACCTTTCATTGACATTTCTTCACCGGTTTTTGAGGTTGCACCTATTGATTTTTATGATGATATCATCCCTTTGAGTGATTCTCTCATTAATACACCTTCTTTTGAGCCTTCTATTCCCACCCTCCCACCCTTGAAGTTGGTTATTGATGAAGATCCTATACTCTTAGAGATTGATCCTTTTTCACCTAAGGCACCTTTCGCACCAAAAACCTTTGATATGGATTCTCATATGGATATTGATGACACCATAGAGGCTTATCTTGTAAATAGTGATATTGAGGTTGATGATAGTGACTCTAATTGGGAAGAGGATATTCGTCTTATTGAGAACATGCTTTTTGGGACCATAGAGCCTACACCTCCACCATAAGACACTATTCATCTTGATCCTCCTTTTTCTATGCCTTCTATAGAAGATTCCCCACCTTTTGATGATGATGAGGAGCCCAATATGGATATACTTGTTATGAATGTTTTGATACCTACACCTTCCTTGTCTCATGATGCTTTGATCACTAAGGGGGAATCTTATATGGTTGATACGAGTTCATCTTCTTATTTTCCCATGAAGGGAAAGGTTTTTGATCCTGGGATACATAAATTTGAGCCACCTTGGTTTTCATCTACTCCACTTATGAGTGTGACTTCTATTGAGATGGAATTCTTGTATGAGCTTACTTTGGTGATACTACCTACTTTGGAGTTGTTCACTTGTCGAGATGGAAACTATGTATTTGATCTTGAGGTGCTTCATATTTAAGAGATTTCGTATGTTGGACAAACTTGAGACACGTTGGACCGTTCCATTTATCGAGGCGGATATTGTAAATCTTATAGTAAATGGCAACGTGCTAAGTTTGAGTGTATCATGTGAGATGTGCTTCAAAGTGATATCCTTTATTCTCCATGATGGTTTCCCCAAGGACAACCTAATTCGGGGCCGAGTCGAGCTAGAGACTTAGGGTTAAAAAAACTCAAGCATTGAATAACTAGGTTAGAAAACGTAGAGTAGATTTTTCAATAGGTTAGGTTTAATTAAAAGGATGCTATAGTAGAGTTGAAGTGGAGGGGTGCTTTTCTTCGTCTTTTGGTGTTTGCTTCAAGGGTTTCTCTCTCACATTTCATGCTTGGAGCTTATGGAGGAGTCCCTTGTATCCGGTTTACTTCGTTACTATTGTGATTTTTCATAGACACATTGTGCTTTAAAATGAATACCCTTTAGTTGTCTCTTCCTTAGCTTGAGTTAAACAAAGTAATCAATGTCATAAGTGTAGGGGAGTTCACTCCAATACTCTTAAACATTGAGGACAATGTTTATCTTAAGTGTAGGGGAGACTTCTATCGAAGTGACCTTACCTAGACCATTGCCTTAACTTCATGATAAATTGGAAAATTAATTTTTCAAACATTTTTCAAATTTTTGATCTACTTTGGCCATCAAAAATATGCATTCATAATTTTTGCATCAATCATTTTTCATTTGCATATCACATTTGCATTGTATTTTTTTTTCTTCTTTTATTTTTCATAAAAAATAAATATAAAGAAAAAATATAATAAGGACATGGTTTAACAAATTTAGACTTCTTTGACATATTAGGCCCGCCATGGATATTTTGACTCAACCCGAGTTTGCTTATCTTAGCATTCTCTAGCTAGTATCCTTAACCATGTAGTCCTTAATTGGTCTATTAGGCTAAGCATCCACCAATCTCATTCTTT
Organism: Glebionis coronaria; assembly: GCA_025667525.1. Taxonomy (NCBI): domain Eukaryota; kingdom Viridiplantae; phylum Streptophyta; class Magnoliopsida; order Asterales; family Asteraceae; genus Glebionis; species Glebionis coronaria. The sequence goes on from JANFOE010001159.1 coordinate 210,509, forward strand.
GAGATTTTAAATTTGTGGAGAATGGGAAATGATAGAGTTGAAGCAAGTATAAAAGGGCTAGATAAACTTCATGATAATTACTTGTGGCTAAACCCTTCTCTTCTTTACCTCTAATTTCTTCGCATGATGTTAATAAATAATCAAGAACGGTTTTAATTGGTTTGTAATCTCTTATGCATTTTTGTCTAATCATTCATGGTTGATATAAGTACTTTTTAAGATTCTAAGTTAGAACGTTTTATGTGTACTAGACTTATGTCATGCTTAATACTTAGCGGGTGTTTTTCCTTTTATTCTTTTCAACTTTCTTTGTGAGGAATAAAGAAAAATAAGAGTGGCTTAAAAAAAATGAGTGGCTAGAAAAAAAGAGAAAAAGAGAAAAAAAAGAAAGAAAAAAAAATAATTATACAAGACTCCCAAGAGGGGCAGTGAAGTGTTAATTATAGTAACTATTAGATTCCAATATTACCTTGACGGGTTGCGGGGATTTAATAGTTGCTCCAATCCAATATTACCTTGACGGGTTGCGGGGTTGAAGATCCAAAGTCTCAAAAAGATGGCGGATGTAAATTATTGCGTGAGTTTTATTTTTCTTTCCTTAGCGAGTGTGTAGCTACTTACTAATGCATGACATGAGGATTTTACACATAAGGCGAATGACTTATTATTATTGAGTCGGACTTATATTAATTGTGAGCGGTTTTTCAAGTAATGGATGAGAGGATTACTTAGGATTAAAACCGTGCTTCCTTATTTTTAGATTTTACATTTCTTATATTTCACGCTTCAAATAATGACAAATTTTCCTTCAAGCAATTTGCTCAAATAATAACCGGTTCCACATTTAATTGTCATGAATAAGTTGATGCACTTTTTACTTGTGAATGCAATGATCTCATTTTTAAGCTTGGTATGGGGAAAGTGAAACTTGAGGGTGATAAATGTCCATGGTACCAAAGCCCTAATCTAAGTCATTGATTTCTTTATGAGTTATTTCCATCAAAACCATTTCAATAAAAATCCAAAAAATATATAAATAGAATTGTTTTCTTTGCATTGCATTGTATATATTCAAAATCATTCATCATGTAGTATAGTTTAGTTTATTAAATCATAAAATGGCCAAGGTGGTTTATTTATGAGAAAAGTGCACTCTAGAGCTTTAAAATGCTGCATTACATGAGGTCATGGCAATGGTCAAGTAGAGGGGAGTTGATAAGTGTGAAAACACTCATCAATAATGATCCAAAAACCACATAAAACACAGTCAAATACATAATATTTAACTAAAAATATCAGAATTACGTGGGTATTTGTGTTTCATGTGTTCTCAGGTAAAAAGATGCATTTTGGAGCAAACACGCTTTTTCAAGGATTTATTTGGCAAAAGACGAAGAAAAAGACGATAGAAGCTTTCAAGGACCTTACTTGCCAATATTATCAAGATGGAGGGCTAGACTTGTAACTTTAACAAAAACAAAGGATGAAAAAGCAATTACTTAAAAGGTTTTAAATCTATTTGAAAGAAAGAAGAAATGAAAGGACTAAAAGTAAATGAGTAGAAAGTTTATTAACTTGGTCAAATGACCAAGTCATGGTCAAAGGGATACAAACACACGCATCTGTCTTTCTTATCCAAACGAAGAGAGAGAAACAAGGAACGGTTTCATTCTCCTTTATACCACAAACCTGCAAGTTCCAATCATGAGAGCTACACGAGGATTCAACCAAAACCTAAAACACCAAAAGTGTTCATCATCACATCCTCTACACGATGGTATGATTTAATTAGATCAAGAGCTGAAGACGAAGAAACCCCCAAATCCAATTTAAAGAAGGAAGAACGAGTCTATCCTCGTATTAAACACGTGGCGACTGCGGATTGGACAAGACACGTCACTCCACTCTTCAAACGGCTATAAATAGAGATCAAGACCTTCATTTTTTGGTGGTTAGCATTAGGAGTAGTTACACATAGTAGTAGGTGTAGATTTAGGAGTAGTTTACTTTAAACTTCTTAATAGTAAGATTTCTGTTTACATTCAGTTTAGTTTTCTAGTTTACAGTTGTAACCAATTCTATAGTCAGTTGTAACCGAATTCTATATTCTTCCATTAATGAAGTTCATAGTTTCACAAACCTTTCTTCTTCTTTTACTGTTATAAGCTTTGTTATGGAACTTTAATCATCTCAATCTGTTTTCTTTTAAATTGTTACTGAAATGGATTCCGTATAGTTTTCTGTATGATTGATACATTCGGTTAAGATTCTGATGGAACTTGCAATTAAATCCTCTTTTAATTCGATTAATAAACATCTCGTTCTGTTTTGAAAGAAACCTGTAGTATAAACGTTTTTTTTAGCTTTTGGACAGTTCATTGTTTTGTTCTATCATTTCCGTAAATTGAACTCAATTTAGGATTGGTTGGATTTTGAATTTGCTAGAATGATTAGTTTATCAGTTAGTTTTTAGGAGTAAAATTAGTTCTCTCATTCAGTTAGTAAGTAGTTGGTTAGCTTGTGAATTCGAGTAAGATTGCAGTTTTGAGTAATCATTTGATAACTAGTTTGGTTGTAGATTCGATATAACTCAGTTCATATAGTTTCAGAATCGAAGGTCCTATTTTGTGTTTCTTCGCTCGTTTTTTGATTTGATTTTGCAGGTATATTTTGAAGTTTATGCAGATTTCATGATTGGTAGTTTAGAAGACTCAATTCATCAGATCACTAGATAAAAGTAGATGGAGTTGTGATAGCTAAGCGAGCTCAGCGCTCCGCTTCGACTTCAACGGTCTAGTCTTCGGAAGTAATGGTTAAGCACGTTTTCTTTTCTGCAAATTATAGGTTAATCTGCTAATGAATTGTTTGTAGTGCAACTCTTAGTTAGCTATTTGTTTCTTAGAGTGTACTTGGTTTCCTGCTTTTTAATGTTTTTGATACTTGCTTCTTTACTGTACTTTGATTCTCTCATTAAGCTTTCTTTACATTCCTGAATGTCAGTTACTCGTGTTTGGAAATAGGATTTTGTAGTTGATATTGTTGAATTTTGTATAAGATTTCAGTTAGGTTAGAAGTAATTTAGTGTGTAGGATTTGATTTTCATATGTGGAGTCAACTGGAGTTAGAGCAAGTCCTTGTGAGATATCAAGTTAAACACTATGATTTTCCATTAGCATTAGTACTTTCAGTTACAGAATTATAGGATGAATCACAGTTATAAGTAGGAGATTTGGTTACTAGGTAATCATCCAAAGGTAGAGCTCATTCATCTGTTTCATTGATGGTGTTGTTAAACTTTGTAGATTAGCTTAAAGGTAGGCTGTTTAATTAGCTTTTTCATAAAAATAATCAGAATAGAAATTGTAGTTACTAAGATTCGATCTCAGTTCCTATTTCCCATTAGTGTTCTTATTAGTTAAAAATTTACTAGAAGTTGAGATATAATTCCCTTATGTTAGTGCGTTTATGGACTGATTAGACATGCTAGTTGCATTTAAATTGTTAGGCTAGTGGAGAGATGGGCCTTAGTAATAGTTGTTGGGTTGTTTGATTTTTTTTGTATTTCTTAAATTTGGAACAGTTACTAGCTACGACTCTAATTGGGTTGGATTTATTAGTAATATTAGGATTTGCTTTTTACTCAAACTTAGCATGTATTTGTTATTTTGTTCTACCATTTAGACATTAGGTTTGTTAATTGTTTTTTTAAAAAGAAAAACAAGTGTTAGGTTTTAATTTTGTGAGTTAAAATTTGTTAAATCTAGATTTTACTTTTGTAAGAATTTACTTTTAGGTTAATATTTTGTATTTTGTACTTTGTATTTTTATTTGTAGTAGAAATTTGCATTTTATATTTCTTATATTTTGTGCATTTAATTTTCGTATGTGCAATATGTTTTTAGATTAGTAGGTATACGTATAGATAATATTTTTTACATTTTTACTTGTTTTGTGCCAAGTAGTAATAGATACCAATCAATTTTTTACCACCAAAAACAATAAAGTCAAGCTTGGATAGTTATATCAATTCGATAAGACCGAGAGAAAACGAACTAAAAAGACAATTATTAATTTGTGTGTAGTTAGAGCATGTAAGGATTGACGACACAAACCTGTACCGAATTTTTTTCTTTTTGCAATGACTGAAAAGTTTAAAGGTAATAAATTCAACGTAATGTTTAGCTGGAGTGATGTTTCATCAGAACAGTTACAAACACGTTTGAGAGGTTATGCTAAAGGTTTTTCTACTAAATTCTTACTTCGAGAGAAGGAATCCTTAATTCCTACTCTCGAGAGTGATCTTTCTCAAGCAAGGTTATATCTATGGAAGTTGTGATAATGTCCCACATGAAAGATAGAATTTGAAACTTCAAATTGAGAGATGCAAAAAGTTTTTCAATTGAGAAGTATATGGTATAGTTTGCATTGTATCTATAAATGTGTATTATATAAAGATACATACAGCCATGTTCTAGGTTCAAGGATCTGCTCATCAAGTAAATTACATGTAACTTATTACAGGTATATCTCGGTTATGACTACATGCTACATGTGGTGGTTCTACTGAAAAATGCACAGTGCCCATTGATCTCCAACAAAAAAGTTACCAATAATGATTCACGATTGAATCTGTGGTTATTTTTCCTATCTGATGTCGAAATCACTCCGAAAGTTAGTTCTGGTCTTGATTTCTATGGATGGCGATGGTTCGGTAATCAGAAACGACTATCAAATGAGGTCAGTTGTGGGCGTTTATTACGTCTAAGCATAGTCCAAGAGGCCCTGACACAGTCCGGTACACGATATGGTTTACCTGCCGATGGTTGTTCACTAAGCCAATCTACATGTGAGTAAATATTTGTTGTATTATTTATGTTTTTTATGTCTCTTCTTTTGTTGCAATTCTTATTAATGTATCTTTTTGTAGCACGGGCAGGTAAACCGACTTTCTTAAAGTTTAATTTTATTAGTTATGGTGAAATTTTCATAGATCCAATTGCTAATCTATGTATTCCTAATGTTTGGTGCTTTTTTTTGTTTTTGATTCAGACATCGGCCAAACCTTGGCTAATCAAAACCAGCCACCCTCACTGCGGCAACCAGATATTGACAAAACGCAAAAAATGTTATACCAAAGCCTTTAGACATGAGTTATGAGAACGATAGCACGGGTAGCCACGACCTGAGCATCACGGGTGTGGATTGTGGAACACACACTGTAACACCCCCAAATTTATACAACTCAATACAGCGGAAGACTCGTTGGTGTTACGGGATAGCACATTACTCACATCATAGACAACGCATAAAAATCGCGTCGTTTTATAATAAATCTTTTCCATTCATAAATATCAAAGTTACATCGGTCCCAAGTCATTACATTCCATACAAAGTTTTACAAAGTATTTGAATGGAAAAATATTATTTAGGTGCGGGCCATGAATTCTTGTCGTCTTCCCGAGAATTACCTTCAAGTACCTGAGATAAGACATGTTAAAATAAAAGGTCAGCGATAACGCCGAGTGAATTCATAGAGTTTAATAAAAACCATCAATATAATATCAGTATAAAATTATTACTGAAAATCATTTTTTACAAATCATTTTAATAGGCCATAAAATAGCCAAAGTCATTTTATTCAAATCTTTATCGAAAAACATAATATAGGCATTTGCCTTAAAAATCATTATACGAACCATTGTCGTTAAAAACACCTTACAATACGTTCTGCAATGTTGTATAGATTAAATAAAACCGTTATATGAATATGGTTATAAAAAGCCTTAAAAATCATTATACGAGCCAATGTCGTAAAAACGTCATACAATACGTCTTACGACGTTGTATGAAAATAAAAACTGTTATATGAATATGGTTATAAAAACCAAAACACAAACATAATATCAATAGTATGACCCAGTATTGCTAGTCATGCAATACATCGTAATTCGGAGCGTCTAGTAGTATTTCGTTAGTTTTGGATTATTATAAGCCGCATGACATTGTTACCTTACTAAACCAACAACGGGTAGCTAACCTGATACCAATTTTGCCCATCTAAAGTAGCGTGTCGTCACAAAGGTCACGCTATGGAAATCTTCTCATACATAAATTCGCTTACCAATCAATGTGGCACGACGGGGATCAACCGTCAAGGCGCGAACTGGGGTGATCGTCCCCAAATAGTACTATTAAATGCATAAGCGTCTACCAAATCCCGGTAGTTCACAATTCATGCTAATGGGACTTTTAGTGACATAACCTAACTTTAATAATCCATTTAATTTCATCTATCGGTTCCTTTAATCATTTATCGGGTCATACAATCGGGTCATTCAATCATTTGGGTCCAAAATCAATAAACAAACAATCGGGACAAATGGTGTCCTATTTTATAAAAACTAACATGTTATCTCCCTCGCGGGTTTATAAAACATTTATAAAACATTTAAAAGAGTGTGAGGCTATGAATTCACGTTGATGTGGGAAGGCGGGTTATCGGCAATTCGGACGTACGGTACGTGCTTCAATCACGGAAACCTAGACAAATAATACTCGTCTTAGACTCATGTCCAATGACTTTATAAAAATAATAATTATGTATACATATGATGATTATATATATTTGATGATCAAGTGGGTTTACATATTCTCATTTACTCACTTTTGTGTTATGTGTCGATAACTTTTATACTAGTTTTCTAGTTTTACCTATTTACCTATTTTAAGTCCATTAAGCTTAGTATAAGTTCTTTTAACTTGTTTTAATCCCTTTTATACCTATATTATCAGTATGCATACTGATTGTAGTGTTTTTGTACCCTTTAGGAAAAGGATGACAAATAGTGGTAGTATTAAGTGTCGGTTTAGGAAAACCGAGCACTAATGACCCAAATGAAGTCCAAGTTAGTTTTCCCAAGGAGGCTAGTGCGTTGTGTTAAGAGTTGATTAATGTTTGTGATTATATTGATTGAGAAAGAAATGGGATTAGAAGAGAAAGACGGTTACGAAAATGAATTAAACTACGACGAAAAAGACGAACACGTAAAGTCGTAAATAATGCCAAAATTAAAATCTTAACCTAAAAATTCCTAAAAATTACTAAAAATCCCAAATAATATTCTAAGAGTTTACAAAAAATCCAAACTTGCTAAAACCTTTTAATTAATTAAATAATGACTTTTTAATGCTAATTAAAGCCCTAAAAATCACTTTTAATTATTAAAAAGCCCTAAACAAGATTTTATAGTTTGTAAACCTCAAAAATGACCTAATTAAGCTAAAAACTATTTTTAAAAATTTTAAAACCAATTTAAACTATTTTTAAACTCCTAAAAACTATTAAAATCTATTAAATCTTAAATTAATTCTAGAAATTAATTGAAAAACCTAAAAAATATTTGGAAAGTGACAAAACTCCTAATTCAATGTCCTTAACCTAGGAAAAATGTAAAAACAAGAAAAAATAAAACTTCAAATTTTAATAATAAAATAATATTAAAATAATCAAAAAAATAAAAAGTTTGAAAATAAATTCTAAAAAATTACCAAAAATCCTAAATAATGTAACTAAAACAAAAATGCAAACCAAATTTTCTGAAACCTATTTAATAATTTTATATTGAATTTTAAAGTTGCTTAAAAACCCTAAAATCTTATAAAATTAAAAATAAGCTAAATTGAAAACCTAATAAGCTGTAAACCTCAAAAATATGATTAGAAACCTAAAAATTATTTTTCCAGATTTTTAAATCACTTTTTACTATTTTTAAAAGACTTTCTAAAAATTAAACTTAAAATAATCCTAATAAATAAAATAATAATGGGAAAATATACTGTTTGCTCAGAAAAATCAAACAACCTAACAAAAACTTAAGAAAAATGCTAAACTTGAAAAAGCTAAAAGAAATAAGCAGGAAACTGCTTATTTAAAAGCTGTTAACTTAAATAAGCTTAAAAACAAAACCCCTTAAATAAGTAAAGAAATCAAACCATAACGTAAAAAGTCATCTAGATCGCTGGTTAACACGTTACTCCTTGGAACGCAAGGTCGCGTGTTCGAGTCCAGGCAGGGTGAACTTTTTGCCAAATTTTTCTTTTTTTTTTTTACTTTTAAAACTTAAACTAGGTACTTAATTAACTCCTAAAATTCAAACACAATCCAAAATTTAACAAGATTAAGGTCTACAAATCAAAAAAACGTGCCCAGGTATTATGACTTTCTGATGAACAAATGAAGTTTTCTTCATTTGTGCAGTTATGATCAAGAGGGCTTGATCTTGCTTTTTGGTGGTGTTTTTGATGGAACAAAGGCACCCTTGTACTCTTTGGAGTACAAGGAGTCAAATCAAACACAAATTAAGCAAGTGCAAGCACAAAATCAAGCTCAAAAGTTCAAGAACAAGTCACTGATATACTTAGCACAAGTTGCTGGTGCAATTGACACACAAGTGAGATTCAATACTTCAAACAAAGCTCACAATGATATTAAATAACTTGAAACTGAATCACACTCCTTAAACAACCTTATATCTGACAACTTGCAATGAATCAAGCACAAATTCTCACAAAATCATGCAAACAAGGCAGTTAACTGATTTTAGCTATTTTTCCCAAATTTTAAGCTGCAAGTGTTCAAAACTTGTTCGAACTGAAACTTAAGCACACTAAACACCTAATTACTAACTGGTGAGTGTATTCCAACAGCTTTTAACATATAATCAACCAAGAAATCTTACTTAATGTGCAAATCCAAACACCCCTTTAAATCTGAATATCAACTTTTCTCAAAGCAAATCAAATCAAGACTTAACCAAAGTGATTGACCACTATCTAAGCATGCATACAATTCCTATTTAAGCAGATTTAAGCACTCAAACATTCATTTAAACAATTAACAAGCAGAATCACAAAAAGCACATAAAATTTCAGAAACTTTTAAAAAAAAATGAAAAAGGGAACAATGACTACCTTAAGGGTCCTACATCCAGGACCCTTTGTGGTTGAAAAACCACCTCCAATAGACCCGGGTCTATGCTGAACTTTGTTGAGGTGTTGATGGAATTCTACTTAACAAATATGAACAAGAAAGGTTCCTCTTTGAATCTGCTAAGATAAGAGTGAACAAAGCTTGTGTAAAAAGCTTAAAACTTGCTCCCAGCTTATGGATTAAGCTAGAAGAAAGCCTTAGCTTATAGGTCAGTTAATAATAAGCTAAAAAAAAGAAAGAAAGGACCAAACCAATGGCTTGTTTAAACTTGGGTACCCACTACACCAGAACAAGCCATGGTGTTATGGACATACACAAGCTCAAATACCATCATACTAACACAATTAATCACCATTTTAACAGGTTTTGAATAAAATTTAAGATTTGAGAAAAGGCTTGAAAATTAATCAGAAACTTGGAAATTCAAAAAACTTTGTTGAAACTTAAACCAAACTTAAACAATGAACTTTAAAACAACTAAAAATGTAAAGGGTACTCAATATTTCTCATCAACAATACTTAAACCATTTATATTAACTCATAAACTGGCTTTACAAAGTTTGTGAAAAAGGAGAAAAATCAAGAACAATTCTAAGCTACGTCCTAAAGGCCTTTATATAGAGGCTTACATTATGATTCTAGAAGTGATAAGAAACTAAAACCCTAACACTTGAACTTCCAATCTTGCCCTTGGATGATTTTGAATTTTTCAGTAAAAAACAAAGCCATGTGATGATCTTGGCATTTTGTGGGATGCCAGCAATGTAGGAGTAATCTAGGACGTTCATTTAACCTTTGAGAACAAGAAATTGCTGAGGGTTGTTGATCTTGCTGCCAAGTTTTGTTTGAGAGTGAAAAGTGGGGCAGGGGAGGGTTGGAGGGACATGTGAAGTGATGGTGATGGGAGTTTAAGGGTGGTTTAAGGTTTAAGAGGTGTTTAATTAAGGATCTGGAAAATATCATCCAAAAACCCCTTGTTTTAAGTGATGTTCTTCCTGGAAAAATTAGGGTTTATGGGTGGATTAGGGACGGGTTTAATCTATTTTGGGTTTAATGTTTTTTAAATTAAGTGTTTGGAGGGAAGGTTAAACTGAATTAAGTATTCAGTTAAGGTGAGTGGAAAGTGACGTGGAGGAAGGGAGGAATTTGATTGGTGAAAAGGTGTGAGTGGGTGAGGTGTCAAGCAGGGATTGGATGATTTGTCTTAGGTTATCTGGCAAGTTTGGCCCTTCACAATTCACACTTTGTTCACTTTGTTAAAAATGGCTATCAACGCCAAATTAACACACAACAACTTTTGGAAGGTTGTCAAATTTGGCACAACAAGTTTTAAAACTTGTTTTAAGGACTAAACATGCAATTTCTTCATATTCCAAGGACTGATTTTGACATGTCTTCTTTCTTCAAGGCCTTGACTTGTTTGTTGACTTCTTGAAGGACCATTATTGACAATTTAGATTTGTTGAGGGACTAAATTTGCCAATTCTTCAAAGTTAAAGGTCCTTTTTGTAATTTTGACAAACTTTAGGGACCAAACTTGTAATTATGAAGATACAAGGGTATAAAGTGTCAATTCTTCAAACTTGGAGGACCAATCTTCAATATTCTTCAAATCTTCAAGGGTTTTCTTTGGAAAATTCTTCATTAGGGCTTGGTTCATCGTGCGGCTTCGTTTCCCGTGTTCGTTTTTTGATTGATTCTTGTGATCTTTTGTCATTTTCTCAATATCTGTACCTAAAATACACAAGCAACAAACACAAGCATATATTTGGGTATTTTGATGATATTTAATGCATTTTAAGCCCAATTTGGACGATGAGACTATGTATAAAAGCAGTCTCATCACTCCCCCATACTAAACCATTGTCGTGCCCTCACGCAATGCTAGAATAAAGTATCATAGCATCTCCAAAATTCATTTTTTTATGGACTTTATTGAAATGATAAACTAGCTACACTACTACTATTACTACTACTTGCGTTTTAGACATAATGTATGATTTTCATCGCAAAATCGGACGTTTAGGTTCATAGAATAAGAACACGTGAATGCTTCGTTAGAAATAATTTCATCGTCCTCGATTTTCACTTCAATTCCATGCCAAGCGTGCAACGAGATCATTGTCATTATAAGTTAGTAATGCTAACACTACTCATATGCCCTAATTACGTACTTATCCTCCCATTATTCCTAAGTTGTATCTCTTATATTTTATTTTGTCTTGAATGTTTCACGAGGATACATTGTTTGACTTATGCGATAATAGAGATTTAGGTCTAAAAATAGAGTCCTAACGGTGTAACTAAGACCATCAAATCAATAACCCCACCTAATAGACAACGATGTTAAAAAATTAAGTTGACAAGAAGAATCGATAAACACGGTTTTATAACAGTTTTGAACATGAGACTTATTACCAAGACTTTTATACGCCCCCTAACGGAAGGGCCTTATTATCTTTGGTTTACCTCCATCTTTTATTCAACTTCGCCATGAAGCTTTTATTATGACTTCGGTCTTGCCTTGCCTTTTATTATCCGCCTCATCGGTGGTTTTATTAGCCCAAGACGTATATCCTCACGCTAAAGCGAATTTTGGATCTTTAAAGCTTCGAAGATTAAGGCTTGATTCACTTTCAATTTTGCATAGATTTTAGGCCTTGTGGGGCTTCAAATTGTTTGCTTGATTTAGGTGAGCACTTGAAATCTTATTATTGGGTGAAGCTTTCGATTATTCGGGTTGCCAATACTTCAAAACCGTGACGCTGGCGATATCTTAATGTCTTCCCAATTTAATTACACGGAAGCTACTAGAAAAGACTAGAAACCCAACAATCAAAACTAAACCGCTAAGTCAATATTTATTAAGCAAAAAATATTTACATGCGAAGGGAGAATAAGCAAATAACGAGAACACATGAGTTTTTGAAAGAATACGAGTACTCTACGTTTAGCATAGTAACTTATAATTAACTCTATCATTTCTCGTCCTCATTTAAGAGACTTAGCCTAATGTGTAGTTAAGGAATCAAAGCTAAGTGCTCAACACGCACGGTCGAGTCAAAAATTACTCTTACTCTCGCCATCGGAAAATCTACATTCGTGTCTTCAAACACTTATAAAACATGAGAAAAATTTTAAAATTTGGCCATTTTTAGCCTTATTTTGCAACAAAACGATAAACAAAAAGATAAACTTTGGAAAGCGTGAAGGTTTGGCAAGGCAAAGTATCTATTCACCCCCCCCCCCCCCCATACTAAAGTTAAACATTGTCCTCAATGTTTCGAGTCTAGGGGTGCAAACACCCCAATACTAGAGACGTAGTCGAATGCCTAATCTAGCATGGAAAGGGTGTAACCAATAAGTAATAGCCGTTTATGCAGTGTGCTAAAAACCTAAGGTTAGAACATCAAAAGGATATCATGGATATTGAGAAATGTCTCCAAAGCAAACGATCGAGTGCTCCCGTAAAACGAACACGAGAGGCTCCAATCGTGAAGATCATGATCTAAAAACCACATATCACAAACAACCACGGAACAAAGGTTGGAAGGGCACGAATCCCCACACGTAAGCTACATTAGAAAGCGATAATATGTACATAGGATAAGCATGGGACTCCCCCACGAGGCACCTCGTTTTTGATTACCGAGTCATGAGCTCGACTCGATCCCCTCAATACTAATTATCATTGGGGAAGGTGACTTGGTCGAGGTAGTTCAAGGATGGAACTTCCCCGCCAAAGTAGTGCTTCAACCTATGTCCATTCACCTTGAAGTTAGGACCATCATCTTGAGCTAGCTCGATGGTCCCATATGGAAACACTTGAGTCACGTTGAATGGACCGGACCAACGGGCTTTCAATTTACCGGAAAAGATTTTCAATCTTGAATTAAAAATCAAAACTTGATCCCCAATGTTAAAAACCCGGTTTTTAATTTTTGAATCATGCAACTTTTTAGTTTTCTCTTTGTAAATCAATGAATTTTCATAAGCAATATCCCTCAATTCATCCAATTCATTTAATTGCATTTTCCGGTGTTTTCTCGTGGTCTCTATGTCATCATTACAATGCTTTAGGGCCCAATAAGCCTTGTGTTCTAACTCGATAGGCAAATGACAATTCTTTCCATACACAAGCTTATAAGGAGTGCACCCAATGGGCGTCTTATGAGCGGTCCTAAAGGCCCATAAAGCATTGTCTAACTTATCCGACCAAGATTGTCGGTTTTCCCCCACGGATCTCTCCAAGATCCTCTTCAACGCTCGGTTTGAAACCTCGACTTGTCCACTCGTTTGTGGGTGATAAGCCGTAGAAAGACGATGTGTAACCCCATATTTCCTTAGAACCCTTTCAAATTGGTCATTACAAAAATGGGTTCCACGATCGCTTATGATAGCACGAGGGGTTCCAAACCTAGCAAACAAACTTTTCAAGAACTTAACTACCACACGAGCATCATTAGTGGGCAAGGCCTTTGCCTCCACCCACTTAGATAGGTAGTCAACCGCAACGAGAATGTACTTATTACCACGAGATGATGGGAACGGCCCCATAAAGTCTATACCCCAAACGTCAAATATCTCACATACTTGAATGATATTTTGTGGCATTTCATCTTTTTGTGAGGCTTTTCCTTGTCGTTGGCATGCATCACACGACTTCACAAGAACTTGTGCATCTCGGTAAATAGTAGGCCAAAAGAAGCCGGCATCAAACACCTTCTTAGCCGTGAGATTAGCACTGTGGTGACCACCCGTGGGTCCCTCATGGCAAGCTCTAAGGATGTTAGAAGCTTCGGTGCCAAAAACACAACGTCGGATGATTTGATCTGCACACGTTCGAAACAAGTAAGGGTCGTTCCAAAAGTAGAACTTGACATCACGAAAGAATTTTCGTTTTTCTTGAGTTGTCATACCCTTAATGATGAAGTTACCCGCATGGTAATTTGCAAAATCCGCAAACCATGGGGTAGAAGAATCAAGCTTAGAATTCACTACACCAAGTGTCTCGAGCGGAAATGTTTCGGTGATTTCCTTGGGCTCGTAAACACTTTGGTGAGGATCTTCCAAACGAGAGAGATGATCGGCCGCTAGATTCTCGGCTCCTTTTTTGTCAACGATTTTGTGATCAAATTCTTGAAGGAGGAGAATCCAACGAAGTAATCTAGGCTTGGCATCTTGCTTTGCCATGAGATACTTAATAGCCGAGTGGTCCGTATACACTATGCATTTCATCAAGACGAGATAAGGTCGGAATTTCTCAAATGCATACACCACGGCAAGGAACTCCTTTTCTGTTGTAGTGTATTTAAGTTGAGCCTCGGTCATCGTCTTGCTAGCATAGTGAATAGGCAAGAAGTGCTTATCATGACGTTGCCCCAAAACGGCCCCTATAGCGTAATCACTAGCATCACACATTAGTTCAAAGGGGAGGTTCCAATTGGGAGCAACAAGAATGGGAGCTTCGGTAAGTTTCCTCTTAAGGATCTCAAAGGCTCGTACACAATCTTCGTCAAAGACAAAACGTGCCTCTTTTTTAAGAAGATGTGTAATGGGTCGAGAAATCTTTAAGAAATCCTTGATGAATCGTCGATAAAAGCCCGCGTGGCCTAGGAAACTCCTAACTCACTTGACGGTTTTGGGATGAGGTAATTTGGCGATGACGTCTACCTTAGCTTGATCTACCTCAATCCCCGCTTTCGAGACCTTGTGCCCTAAGACGATTCCACTCTTAACCATAAAATGACACTTTTCCCAATTGAGCACAAGGTTGGTTTCCTCACAACGTTTCAACATTCTCTCAAGGTTCGACAAACACGAAGTAAAGGAATCCCCAAACACGGAAAAGTCATCCATGAAGACTTCCATCGTCTTCTCGATCATATCATGAAAAATAGCCATCATGCATCGTTGAAAAGTTCCCGGTGCATTGCAAAGTCTGAATGGCATTCTACGATAGGCAAACGTTCCATATGGACACGTAAACGTAGTTTTTTCTTGATCACGAGGATCGATGGGAATTTGGAAGTAACCGGAAAAACCATCTAAAAAGCAATAGAAATCATTTCCCGCAAGACGCTCCAACATTTGGTCCATGAAGGGCAAGGGAAAATGGTCTTTTCGAGTGGCTTCATTTAACTTTCGATAGTCAATGCACACTCTCCATCAGGTCACGAGTCTAGTGGGAATCAACTCGTTGGCATCGTTTGGCACAACGGTCATCCCTCCCTTTTTAGGGACACAATGAATAGGACTCACCCAAGGGCTATCGGAAATAGGGTAAATCATTCCCGCGTCAAGGAGTTTAAGGACCTCCTTTTTGATAACGTCGTGAATTTTGGGGTTCACCCTCCTTTGACTTTGGATTGTTGGCTTGAAATCCTCCTCCATTAAGATTTTGTGGGTACAAAACTTGGGAGCGATTCCCTTAATGTCGGATAACTTCCACGCAATCGCCCCTTTGTGATCCTTAAGAATGTCGACAAGTGCTGTTTTTTCATCATTCGAAAGATCCATCGCAATAATAACCGGCAACTTGTCGTCCTCCTCCAAATAGACATATTCGAGGTGAGGAGGTAAATCTTTCAACTCGAGAATAGGTGGTTCCTCAAGTGAAGATTTGGGCTCGATACTCATAACCTCCTCGGGTGGAGGAGATGGGAAATCGTTGAGAAAATCCTTGATAATCGAGAAGTCCTCATCATTGTCGAGGTCTTCGTCACAAGTACGTGGAACATCGAATTCTTCCAACGTAAAACCACCACCTTCGAAAGGAGTGAAGGTAGGTGTCGAATTATCAAGAATTGGATCTAACATAGTGGGATTGCCACTAGTTTCTTCATCACCAAACCCTAAAACTTCTTGTGAAAATTCCTCGTAAACCACGTCGATCATGTCAACGAGGTTTATGGTAGCAACGGAATAAACATGACAAAGTTGAGAATTTTGAGTTGCGTTTATAACAAGTTCCTCGTTGTTGAAACGTAAGGTGATCTTTCTAGCATGCACATCAATTAAAGCCATAGACGTATCTAAAAACGAACGACCTAAAATAAGAGGAACTTGAGGATCCGTGGGGATATCAACAACGATAAAGTCTACGGGATAGTAAAACTTTCCCACTTTCACAAAAACGTCTTCCGCCAAACCACATGCAAGAATCATGGAATGGTCGGCCAACTCAATAGACATTCGTGAAGGAGTAAGATTAGGAAGATTGAGCGACTTGTAGATTGCAAGTGGCATCAAGTTAATGCTAGCACCAAGATCGGCCAAGGCATAGCATTCTTCCATATCTTGAATTGCACAAGGGATCAAAAATTTACCAGGATCACCGACTTTTTGAGGTATGCGATTAAGATAAACCGACGAACAACTAGACATTTGGTGTAATTTCTCCTTGTTGTTCAACATACTCTTAAAGTTAGCGGCAAATCGAGGCATCATGACCAAAGCATCGGCGAAACTCACATTAAAATGCAAATCACGAAACATTTTCATAAAAAGCTTAAATTGGTAGTTATCGCGCTCTTGTCGTTTCTCCTTCCTAAGTCTCGATGGGTAAGGCAAGGGTGGTGTGGGTTGGGACATAGGCATAGCCTTTGGAATCTCAGGTTCCAATATGGGTGATGGGTCAACCGTAGGTGTGGCATGAGCGGTACTTTGTGGGATTGAAATATGCTCCTTTTCGACCACCACCTCGGGTTCTTCCTCAATTTCCTCCACTGTTGGAGTAATTGATTGAGGAGTCGGTTCTTTAAGTGTCTTACCACTTCGTGTGGTAATCACTTTCATCTCTCCCTTCGGGTTTGAAACGGTGTTACTAGGCAAACTACTCGAAGTAAAGGCTTTGTTCCCTATGACGGCTTCTAAAATGGCGTTAAGCTTAGCATCTTGACTATTAAACTTCAAATCTTGGCTAGCGGCTTTTTGGTCAATTCTTTGTTCAAGCCTAGCATGACTTTGCTCTATCTTGTTGTTTTGACCTCGAATTTGGTTAGCAAAATCATTTTTCAATTCATTTCTCATGGCTAGATTTTCCTTAACAAAATTAGCTAACTCATTTGCGTTCTTAGCCATGTCCCTAGCTTGATTAGCCAATTGCTCTTGAATGTTTTCCAAAATTAAATCATTTGCCGTGGCGTAATTCACAAAGTCCATTGGAAGTTCTTTAGTGTAAGCATTTTGAAGACCTTGACTCGTGTTTTGAAAATTACGGTTTTGATTTTGATTTTGCAATTGGCTACTACTACTCCCTTGATTCCCATAGTTGTTATTACCCTTGTAATTGTTCCTTTGATTGCTTTGGTAACCAACTTGATTGTTTCGATAATTGTTAGCATTTTGATTTGGTGAAAAACCCGGTGGAGTCAAATGATTAGTGCGAGGAACTTGACCGTTTTGGTTATAAGTTCCCGCGGCCGCGAAGGCACTCGAAGTGTTACCACCGTTGGTAATGCACTCGGAATAATCGTGAGCTCCACCACAATACATACAAGAAACCTCAACCGCTTTCATCGTAGCGGGAGCGGGTTGTTCACCAACTTTAAGCTCACCTAACAATCCTTTCACTATATCAAAAATTTTGTTCTCCAAATTAGCCTCGACTTGGCAAGCATCAACGGTGTGTGACAATGAAGGCGAAGACGAAGACGAAGTCTTACGAACACTCGACGTGCTACGAGGACTATACACCTTAGACCTATTCTCAATGATTAACAATGCTTCCTCGACCGTCTTACACAAAAAATTACCACCCGCGGCGGCATTAAGATAATCACGCTCATGATCGTTCAAGCCATTGTAAAACGTGTCTATTTGATGCAAGTCGGAAAAACCATGATGAGGACATTCGTGCAACATTTCCTTAAACCTATTCCAAGCCGTTGAAAAACTCTCATTATACTCTTGCGAAAACTTTGAAATCTCGTTTTTCAAGTGCGTAGTCTTAGAGGGCGGAAAAAATTGGTTCACGAATTTTGAAACGAGATCCTTCCACGTCAATATAGAATTGGGTGGCTCTTTCTCTAACCAAATTTTTGCGGGCCCCGCTAAGGAATACGGAAAAAGCATCATCTTAATCGAGTCGTTTGAAACATCCTTAAACTTGCACGTGGCGGTGAGACGATTAAATTGGCGAATGTGGTTATGAGGGTTGTCCTTTTCGTCCCCTCGAAACTTGTTATTTTGAATCATGGACAACAAACCCGTCTTAACCTCAAAATTCTCCGCAAGGATAGCGGGAATCACAATCGCTTCTCCATAACCCTCGGTGGGTGCTTGAAGCAACTCCATCATAGTTCGATTAGCCATGGGTGCTTCTTTCACTACAATGGGTTCGTCAATAGGAGACTCCTCACTAGTAGGAGTGAGTGATTTGTTTCTTCGTTTACGAGCACGTCTTGCTTTAGAGCGAGTTTGCATAAACGTCACGTACAACGAGAAGGCGAGCAAAGAAGATTCTTTTTGGTGTTTTTACTTTTTCAATTTTTTTTGTGGTTTTTGATTGTTTTTAACTTTTTTGGATTTTTTTGGAATGTATTAGTAGACACAAATCTACAAATCTCCTCCTTAATCAAATCTCTCGATTAAAGAAGCCTCAAGGAATGAAAACGATCACGTGAAGTGAACGCCTTCGATGACTTTAGAACGATGGTGGAACACCAAATCGTTCAAGAGGGTTTAATCAAATGAAACCAAGAAAATATATATGATACTTAAGTAATACTTTGGGCGGCAAAACCCTCGATTGGCTTTCAAAATCAAAATACGCACAAGCAAGCGGAGGAAACGAGGCGGCGCGAAGCACTTAAGAGCCTTTTTCCTTTAGGTCGTGAAATACAACCGCCTTATACCCACCTTATAGTTTGTATTTCTCAAAATCGAGCTTCTCGAAAGTATTTATCTATTTTTGCCTTTTTCTTTGGTTTGAGATTCGAATACAATGATCGAGTGATGAAATCCCGAGTCAAGGTTGTGATTTCTCACGTATTTGGAGTACTTGTAAATTTATTGTTCTACGTATACAATATATTAATAATATTCACAAAAAACGAAAAACGATAATACGTATTAGTAGAGTGCTACTAATACAATTACTTTTATGGCTATATATAAAAACAACAATGGTTCAACCAAAACAAAACACGCCTCCCCGGCAGTGGCGCCAAAAATGATTGTAGTGTTTTTGTACCCTTTAGGAAAAGGATGACAAATAGTGGTAGTATTAAGTGTCGGTTTAGGAAAACCGAGCACTAATGACCCAAATGAAGTCCAAGTTTGTTTTCCCAAGGAGGCTAGTGCGTTGTGTTAAGAGTTGATTAATGTTTGTGATTATATTGATTGAGAAAGAAATGGGATTAGAAGAGAAAGACGGTTACGAAAATGAATTAAACTACGACGAAAAAGACGAACACGTAAAGTCGTAAATAATGCCAAAATTAAAATCTTAACCTAAAAATTCCTAAAATTTACTAAAAATCCCAAATAATATTCTAAGAGTTTACAAAAAATCCAAACTTGCTAAAACCTTTTAATTAATTAAATAATGACTTTTTAATGCTAATTAAAGCCCTAAAAATCACTTTTAATTATTAAAAATCCCTAAACAAGATTTTATAGTTTGTAAACCTCAAAAATGACCTAATTAAGCTAAAAAATATTTTTAAAAATTTTAAAACCAATTTAAACTATTTTTAAACTCCTAAAAACTATTAAAATCTATTAAATCTTAAATTAATTCTAGAAATTAATTGAAAAACCTAAAAAATATTTGGAAAGTGACAAAACTCCTAATTCAATGTCCTTAACCTAGGAAAAATGTAAAAACAAGAAAAAATAAAACTTCAAATTTTAATAATAAAATAATATTAAAATAATCAAAAAAATAAAAAGTTTGAAAATAAATTCTAAAAAATTACCAAAAATCCTAAATAATGTATCTAAAACAAAAATGCAAACCAAATTTTCTGAAACCTATTTAATAATTTTATATTGAATTTTAAAGTTGCTTAAAAACCCTAAAATCTTATAAAATTAAAAATAAGCTAAATTGAAAACCTAATAAGCTGTAAACCTCAAAAATATGATTAGAAACCTAAAAATTATTTTTCCAGATTTTTAAATCACTTTTTACTATTTTTAAAAGACTTTCTAAAAATTAAACTTAAAATAATCCTAATAAATAAAATAATAATGGGAAAAATATACTGTTTGCTCAGAAAAATCAAACAACCTAACAAAAACTTAAGAAAAATGCTAAACTTGAAAAAGCTAAAAGAAATAAGCAGGAAACTGCTTATTTAAAAGCTGTTAACTTAAATAAGCTTAAAAACAAAACCCCTTAAATAAGTAAAGAAATCAAACCATAACGTAAAAAGTCATCTAGATCGCTGGTTAACACGTTACTCCTTGGAACGCAAGGTCGCGTGTTCGAGTCCAGGCAGGGTGAACTTTTTGCCAAATTTTTCTTTTTTTTTTTTACTTTTAAAACTTAAACTAGGTACTTAATTAACTCCTAAAATTCAAACACAATCCAAAATTTAACAAGATTAAGGTCTACAAATCAAAAAAACGTGCCCAGGTATTATGACTTTCTGATGAACAAATGAAGTTTTCTTCACTTGTGCAGTTATGATCAAGAGGGCTTGATCTTGCTTTTTGGTGGTGTTTTTGATGGAACAAAGGCACCCTTGTACTCTTTGGAGTACAAGGAGTCAAATCAAACACAAATTAAGCAAGTGCAAGCACAAAATCAAGCTCAAAAGTTCAAGAACAAGTCACTGATATACTTAGCACAAGTTGCTGGTGCAATTGACACACAAGTGAGATTCAATACTTCAAACAAAGCTCACAATGATATTAAATAACTTGAAACTGAATCACACTCCTTAAACAACCTTATATCTGACAACTTGCAATGAATCAAGCACAAATTCTCACAAAATCATGCAAACAAGGCAGTTAACTTATTTTAGCTATTTTTCCCAAATTTTAAGCTGCAAGTGTTCAAAACTTGTTCGAACTGAAACTTAAGCACACTAAACACCTAATTACTAACTGGTGAGTGTATTCCAACAGCTTTTAACATATAATCAACCAAGAAATCTTACTTAATGTGCAAATCCAAACACCCCTTTAAATCTGAATATCAACTTTTCTCAAAGCAAATCCAATCAAGACTTAACCAAAGTGATTGGCCACTATCTAAGCATGCATACAAGTCCTATTTAAGCAGATTTAAGCACTTAAACATTCATTTAAACAATTAACAACCAGAATCACAAAAAGCAAATAAAATTTCAGAAACTTTTAAAAAAAAATGAAAAAGGGAACAATGACTACCTTAAGGGTCCTACATCCAGGACCCTTTGTGGTTGGAAAACCACCTCCAATAGACTCGGGTCTATGCTGAACTTTGTTAAGGTGTTGATGGAATTCTACTTAACAAATATGAACAAGAAAGGTTCCTCTTTGAATCTGCTAAGATAAGAGTGAACAAAGCTTGTGTAAAAAGCTTAAAACTTGCTCCCAGCTTATGGATTAAGCTAGAAGAAAGCCTTAGCTTATAGGTCAGTTAATAATAAGCTAAAAAAAGAAAGAAAGGACCAAACCAATGGCTTGTTTAAACTTGGGTACCCACTACACCAGAACAAGCCATGGTGTTATGGACATACACAAGCTCAAATATCATCATACTAACACAATTAATCACCATTTTAACAGGTTTTTAATAAAATTTAAGATTTGAGAAAAGGCTTGAAAATTAATCAGAAACTTGGAAATTCAAAAAACTTTGCTGAAACTTAAACCAAACTTAAACAATAAACTTTAAATCAACTGAAAATGTAAAGGGTACTCAATATTTCTCATCAACAATACTTAAACCATTTATATTAACTCATAAACTGGCATTACAAAGTTTGTGAAAAAGGAGAAAAATCAAGAACAATTCTAAGCTACGTCCTAAAGGCCTTTATATAGAGGCTTACATTATGATTCTAGAAGTGATAAGAAACTAAAACCCTAACACTTGAACTTCCAATCTTGCCCTTGGATGATTTTGAATTTTTCAGTCAAAAACAAAGCCATGTGATGATCTTGGCATTTTGTGGGATGCCAGCAATGTAGGAGTAATCTAGGACGTTCATTTAACCTTTGAGAACAAGAAATTGCTGAGGGTTGTTGATCTTGCTGCCAAGTTTTGTTTGAGAGTGAAAAGTGGGGCAGGGTAGGGTTGGATGGACATGTGAAGTGATGGTGATGGGAGTTTAAGGGTGGTTTAAGGTTTAAGAGGTGTTTAATTAAGGATCTGGAAAATATCATCCAAAAACCCCTTGTTTTAAGTGATGTTCTTCCTGGAAAAATTAGGGTTTATGGGTGGATTAGGGACGGGTTTAATCTATTTTGGGTTTAATGTTTTTTAAATTAAGTGTTTGGAGGGAAGGTTAAACTGAATTAAGTATTCAGTTAAGGTGAGTGGAAAGTGACGTGGAGGAAGGGAGGAATTTGATTGGTGAAAAGGTGTGAGTGGGTGAGGTGTCAAGCAGGGATTGGATGATTTGTCTTAGGTTGTCTGGCAGGTTTGGCCCTTCACAATTCACACTTTGTTCACTTTGTTAAAAATGGCTATCAACGCCAAATTAACACACAACAACTTTTGGAAGGTTGTCAAATTTGGCACAACAAGTTTTAAAACTTGTTTTAAGGACTAAACATGCAATTTCTTCATATTCCAAGGACTGATTTTGACATGTCTTCTTTCTTCAAGGCCTTGACTTGTTTGTTGACTTCTTGAAGGACCATTATTGACAATTTAGATTTGTTGAGGGACTAAATTTGCCAATTCTTCAAAGTTAAAGGTCCTTTTTGTAATTTTGACAAACTTTAGGGACCAAACTTGTAATTATGAAGATACAAGGGTATAAAGTGTCAATTCTTCAAACTTGGAGGACCAATCTTCAATATTCTTCAAATCTTCAAGGGTTTTCTTTGGAAAATTCTTCATTAGGGCTTGGTTCATCGTGCGGCTTCGTTTCCCGTGTTCGTTTTTTGATTGATTCTTGTGATCTTTTGTCATTTTCTCAATATCCGTACCTAAAATACACAAGCAACAAACACAAGCATATATTTGGGTATTTTGATGATATTTAATGCATTTTAAGCCCAATTTGGACGATGAGACTATGTATAAAAGCAGTCTCATCATATACTTTCCATGTTGGGCCCAAATGGGTTAAGCCCAATAAGTTCTTTTTACAAGTTTTTATCTTATTTAGTCCAATATGCTTAATTAGCTCGTAAATGTCCGTATTTCTTATAGTTCGGGTTTTATCGGTTTTTTCTTGTATTAGATACTTATATATCAGTATATGACTTTTATAAACTTTACATTAGACGGGTTTGGTCGTCTAAGTTTTATTTGGCGAAAAACGTTAATTTTACGGCGATAGCCGAAAAAGTCGTAAAAATCAAGTTTATAGTTTTTATTACTTATAAATATTATTTCACCACCATTTATATAATTTATCCATTTAATTAACCTTTTATATATTTAAATAAATAATTTTTATAAGTTAGTGGGTTTTTATTTTACATTTTATACATTAAAATGTGAGTGCTTATATAATAATAATAAACATTAATTCCAAAAATCTGATTTTTATCTTCATGTTCACCATTTTTACCATATCTAGAGTTCTATAATGAATTAGAAGCTCATTTTTGGGTGACATGTTCTTCATATTATGTGCTACATTTAACTTAGTTATAGCTACTGCCCATTTTGAGTTCATCTTACCTTAACCGTACCTACAAAACCGCTTATTCAGATTAGACCACCTAACTTGTTTTGATCATATCTCACTCATTATTTTGATTCCATTGCATGGCCAACTCTAACATGTGTATAAGACATATAGCTTACTGTAAATGGATTTTACTTCATCATTTTATCAGTTCATGACCTGTTTCTTTACTGTTTTATACAGCCATCACTTTTAAGCAAGATTTTAGCCTTGTTCTTTATAGTTTTTCACCTTTTTAATCATGTTTATCAACACCAAATACCCACATAACATTTTTATCATCATATAATCATCATATACATATACAATAGGAAATAAAATACATGTTTACATAATCAAAATAACAAGAAGATGAGGAGGACAATCTTTATACCACCAAGTTGATGTAGGTTATGATTTGGGCATGGTTTTTGATGGAGAAACTTGTGAATAACCATGACCATCTTCAAGACCACCATGCTTCATGTACTCCTTGTGGAAAATCAGCCCTAAGACACCATGAAAACTCCTCCATGGATGTTATAACCACCATCATTCAAGAGAGCTTCAAGAGGGCTTCAACATATGTGTAAATAACACATGATTTTGTGGTTGAAATTGATCAAGTGAGGGTAGAAGGGGACGGCACATTGAGAGAGTATGAGAGGAAATGGTGAAGTTTTCATGTAAGGGAAAGATGGAATGAATTTTCTAGTGGTTTTGTGAAGGTTGTTTAGCTAGTTTGGTGTAGTGGAAGCTTAAACTTTAAGCTTAGTAGACAAGTGTCTATCTAGTAAACCAAATGTGGTGTGTTGTACACATTGTTTCCGTCCCATGTAAGCTAGTGGGGTGGGACAATGTGTTTTGTCCCATCTCACTAGTTTACGGGTATTTCTCGATTCTAGTTTTCTCGATTTACGTGCCCTCGGGTCGTTTTACGAAAAATGTTTTTATAAATTATGAATCAATGGCACAAAACGAATCTAATAAAAATTGTGTCATCAAAAACGGAGTTCAAAAACGTAAATACGTAATCCTAAGGTTTCCGGTTTAGTCGTAAAAGACGTTAAAATAAAATCGTAAGTCCTAATCTCTTCTCGTAAATTTGTGAGTTTATGAACCAACACAAATTTAAAACTCCAAAATAATATTCATGGACAAATTTATTTTCTGAAATGTTGGGCTGCCACCAAAGACGGTGTATGTAAACGTAAGCACGTAACGTTGAATCCTCCGGTTTAGACGTAGTCGATGCTACTCCAAGACGTAAATCCAAATTTCTTCCCAAAAATAAGTGAGTTCATATTGTAACATTAAAATTAATGTTTTTAAATAATATTCGAGAATAAAATATCAACCATAAATTGACGGATTGTCACAGCATTTACCCCTAAACAGGATCTTTGTCCTCAAAGATCATCTTACCTTACTACTCGCTTCTTATAGAGTTAAAGCCATGTGGGTATTTCCTCCACATTCGGTCCTTTCTTACAAGTGCAATTCATTACAATACGCGAGTTTCATCAAACATAACTACGGGAATAAGATCAGGCTTAATGTTGACTTACTTTCTCTATCCATGATGTTCACGGGTTTTTGATGAATGCAACTTTTCGCCGATCTAAGCTCTACTAAGAATAATCAGATTCTCACTTGATAGATATTCCATCAAGTTCGATATACGAAACATAATTCACGCAGTCTTTGAAGTCCTAGGGTAGATCCGACTTATATGCCTTTCAAACCAATCTTTTATATCATCTCAATGGTCCCATACAACGGGGACTTATATCCCATGATTTGTCAGATCATGAATTCATTTTTCCAAGGTTAAAAATTGTGGCATAACTTCGCTACCTATTTGGCACTTCAAGATCTACTTTTCATATTCACATATCCTCTTGCCCACTACCGGCAGTCAATAATCAGATCCTAATTTCAACAATCATTTCAGATCTTGCGGGTCGGGTATTTTGCAAGGTTAGGTTCGCCATCATAGGAAACCTTAAACCTAAAAGACATGTCCAACTCACAGTGGGTGTATGTCGGGTGTCTTTATCTCAACTCCTGCTTACAGATGCTCTAATATTTAGATCCTAACAAGATTCGATCTCAATCCTAATATGATGATTATCAATGATAATCCTTCCAAAGGAAAACGATTATACGGTCTATTACCAAAGGTCAATCATTCAAACATAAAACAGCACTTATATTACTTTATATCGTTACTTTACCTCGTCCCTTTGATTTGAGGTGGTATATATAGTACTCTCATCAAGGTTCGTTCTCAATGATTTCTGAGCAAATCTCTAGAAATTCGATGCGAAGCGAGGATCTTGATAAAGATGTTCGATACAAGCACACTATGTTTACATAACTCTTTTGCAATTATCATTAACGAGAATGATATTAGCAGATTTGGTCAGTCTGTCGACGATGACCCAAATCGAATCAAATTCAGATGATGACCTTTGCAATAGCTAGACATTTACTAATGTATGAGGCGATGTCTGCCTTCATAATTCGTCATCAGTACAACTTCTTCAGACAAAGATACTTTTAGTCATAAATGACATAAATAGAATACTTATACTTACAAATTCCAACATAACTATATCTCACAATCCTTCATATTTAGGTAACCATAAGTGGTCTTTAAAACATTTAACGCTATCGGCTTCTAAATTTTAATGGTTCACATTAGCCGTGAAACCTTTCACTATTTATATTATCCTTTTTACAAACATTGTTTATTTTTATATTGTTCGGCAATTTATTCCGTACCATCGTTATTAAGGAACATGTCCTAATTGGTTCTTTATCCTTTATATAATATGTCAGTATCTATATTCACTTCTCATGATGATGTGATTATCATGTCCACAATTCACTCAGATATTCTTTCTATATTATGCGTCAGTAATTATGTTCACTTTCTCCTGATGAAATAAATATCATAACTGTATTTATTCAAAATTCTTTCTTCATATCTTTTATGTTTCAGTTTCGTCTCAACTATCACTTTTATCAGTTTTTCTCAATCCGGCGTCTAAAGCGTCGATAATTATTATATGTAAATTAACAATAATTATTTAATTTTTATGAAACGTAAACGTAAAAATTTTAAATTTCTTAGTTCGACCAATTATATAAAATGTTCAAAAATAAATTTGAATTTAATTAACAAGATTTTTGTTGATTTATCGAAAATATTTAGCAAGATCCGTAAATGTTCGAAAAACCTTTGTTTATACTTTGGTCAAAATTTCCTTAGTTTGAAAAGCGTAAATTATCGTTTCGAATTTTCAAGTCATGTTTTAAATGGTTTCCTCAATCCCTCTTAAGTTGTCTTGAGGTATATACAAACATTTACCCCTAAACAGAAGTTTAGTTAAATGTTTAGTGTATAAGGGAATAATCCCTTTAAAATCCTTTGTTAAAACATTTGTCAAAACATATTTCCATTTCTTTTTTGGTAAAATCCAAAGTCTTAAAAGGGCTCTTAATTTTTGAAGAGTCTATATGCATACATCTTACCATTATTAATCCAATGGTCATTTTATGTAAAGGATTAAGTTTTTAATCCCTAAGCGTTAATGGTTCTAATCTTTGAAAAGGCAATATAGCTTCCATTATCTATTAATCACACGGTTAAATCATGCAAAGAATTAAGTCTTAAGTCTTATGTTAAATATTTAAGGGACATGTTTTCATTGTTCGGCCAATTCAGGGCATTCTATTAATAATTATTAACTCATTCTTATTCTTATATACAAACAAATAGTCCTTAATGATCACGAGCATGAATTTTATCAAATTACAGCCTACACACGTGATTCACCAAATTTATGAATGCTACATGTGTATTAGTTAATCCAAACGTCATCACATGAAACTCATAATGTTCATTACAAGTACCGGATGTAGTGATTGGAATAGATAATCTTTTCCGCACATGCGAAGTTGATGATAACCATGCTGAGGATCAAAAACCTTGTAAATGATCGAACAAATCTTCCATTTCGAGTTATGGATATCGTTTTCGATTGTCAATTTACTCAGTTCACAGTAATCTATAAATATAAGGAATGATAACACCATAGCTCTTCATGATGACAGGCTTGGTAGAACAAAATCTTTCTCCGACAACTCTCTCAGTTGTACGGTAATTCCTTAAATTCAGATGGTGCTGACGTACAGTGCACAAGCCACAAGTGCAGCACCAGGAATATAATCAATACCAATTTTAATCTGCCTTAATAGCAAAAGTCTAAGTAATTTACCAACAAATACCTCCTAAAGCTTCAGATAACATAAACATCTTTTAATACATTTATTTTAAGTTCTTTCTAGATTATAATATCTATGACTAATTCATAACCATTCACGGTAAAATTTCAAGTCTAAATGCAGGATATGGTCATCCTATCAAGAATTATTTAGATTACTTATGATAATCAACATCTTATCATTTAGGGGAATTCTACTCGAGTTCCCATCAATTAAGACAATGTCGTCATGTCATAATCAATCAATCCATTCTCTGGGCACTATCAACTTTCTAGTTGCATTGCCGTCGATAAGATGTGAACTTCTCAAAAGACTAATAATAATTCGTAATCCTTCACAATTTCAGGGATATTAGGATACACAACTACTATTAAAAGAGTAAGGTCAACGCATAATCTATGCGAGAGAATTTCAAATCAGATACAGACGAAAACATTTAACGAATATGAATATATCCCATGTTTTCATAATTTGAGTACGCATTCGAAAGCTCTTCAGATCGTTACCCAGGTCATTCAAATGAAATCAAATCAAAAGAAATGATAAGAACGTCAATACATCCTGTCGGGTATCAACACTCGGTAATCAGATACTTTTCCTAAGAATCTCACTACGGGAGAATTGGACAAGAAAGAAGTGTCAATTGTCAAATAAGACAATTTCCACTGATGAGTAAATTCAACTCAAAAGAATAGATGCTACAGGCACATATGTAGGTGTCCCTATCAATATGTCCCTATTTTCACTTCTGCAGATCTCATAAAAATTTTAATCTTTCACAATCTTCAAAGAAAATGTAGTGTTTATTCATTAGTTTTATGGTGACTACTAATCAGCCTTGCATGGTCCATTCCAAATTGTATGTAGGCGCGCAACTATATACAATTTCAAGATTAACGATGCAATACTCAGTTCGTCAAAACTTTATCATCATGTTTATAATAAAAACATTTACATGCTTAATTCTTAAATAAGAATCAAAATATATTTACAAAGATTTTCCTTGTTATGAAAACAATCAAATTTTCCAAGGTGTTTTATAAACAACTTCATTTTGATAACAATCACTTATAAATCTTACTTTGAATAATCCTTATAGTGATGAAAATTCAATTTCCTCAAATGATACTGTTTTAACTTTATAAAAACAATGTGTGATCTGCAAAAGAGTGATGAAGAGTTGTTCACCAAGATCTTAACTACAATATGATAGGAAATGAGCTTAGCCAAATAATCATGAGGTTCATGACCTTGATGGCACTCAAAAAGAATAATTCACAACGTAACTCAAATCAAGATGAGTACTTGTTCGATGGTTGCATCACTAATGCGAGCATTAGGAAGAAGCAATAAGAGATAGATAACATCGATACATGTAGGATTTAGCAATCAAATGTAGTCTTTTTCATTAATCACAAACAAGTCAAAATTGTACCGTAACACATTACGTGTCACTATGTCATACAATTCTCAGAACTCATCCTACCAACTGATATCTCAGTTAAGTTAGGGATTTTTAAAAGATACCACAATGAATACTAACCTACAAGAGTCATTAGGTGTCCCACCTGTCCTGGAAGATCCATCGGTCCCAATTTAGAAGAAGATTTCTTCAATTTATTTCTTGGACACTGGGCATCCTCATTAATGGACAATGGCCTAGGAACAACCTTTAACACAAACTAACAATTAATTAAAACCTTATAATTCAATCACAGAACTTAACGACTTCCTCTTAACAATCTCATATTTCATACAGGTTAAGTTTTACTTTATTTAAGTTCTAACCAATTTATACTCAAGGCGATATTCTACCTCATTCTCCAATACTTTCTATCTTATTTTTCAGCCTTGTAAAGGCAATACAATCTCAATATGAATCAACACTTAATTCCCAATCCTATTAGTTCTTACAACAACAATTATCAAATGAGTCATTAATATGAAATGACTTGATCAGTCAATTAGACTTCTCGGAAAGGTATTAGTGGCATGAGGCTTTTGGGTACTGGTTCCAATGACAGCCTCAAGTGCAACATTCACCCTTTTGATTTCAAATTTAAGAATTGGGTGACAACGAATCAGATGACATCCTTCCAGGTGGTAACGTTTTGTCAAACTCCACTCTATAAGGAAAGATCGTCATGACATCGATATCAGTTTTAATCTCGCCAATTCTTTTTCAATATCACAATCAACTACTATCTACATTTCTACAAATATCAACCATTTGTTGGGATCATAAATATCCACAACTTGGTTTGGATCTAGGATAGCTAGAATTCCTACGAGAATAGCTTCGATTAATTTACTAGGGGATTTAGGGTTACTTGTGACAATCTACGTCGTATAAATACCTCGTATAAAAATCAAAATAATCATCAAACAATCATGTAATAAAATTACATCATATATATATAATCCAAGTTATATATATATTAAAATAACACTTCTCAGTTTTGGCCTTGTCGGTAACTCGGGAATTCTTCGGCACCGTTATAGTCAAAAGATTTTTAGACATTTTTAGAAAAATGTTTATAGTTAAAAGATTTTGAAAAGTTTTATTCAAAACCTTAGTTTTAAAAATCTTTCGTTCTCTATAACGAGAGCTCTGGTACCAAACTGTAACACCCCCAAATTTATACAACTCAATACAGCGGAAGACTCGTTGGTGTTACGGGATAGCACATTACTCACATCATAGACAACGCATAAAAATCGCGTCGTTTAATAATAAATCTTTTCCATTCATAAATATCAAAGTTACATCGGTCCCAAGTCATTACATTACATACAAAGTTTTACAAAGTATTTGAATGGAAAAATATTATTTAGTTGCGGGCCATGAATTCTTGTCGTCTTCCCGAGAATTACCTTCAAGTACCTGAGATAAAACATGTTGAAAGAAAAGGTCAGCGATAACGCCGAGTGAATTTATAGAGTTTAGTAAAATCCATCAACATAATATCACTATAAAATATTACTGAAAATCATTTTGTACAAATCTTTGTAATAGGCCATAAAATAGCCAAAGTCATTTTTATACAAATCATTATCGAAAAACATAATATAGGCATTTGCCTTAAAAATCATTATACGAATCATTGTCGTTAAAAACACCTTACAATACGTTCTACAATGTTGTATAGATTAAATAAAACCATTATATGAATATGGTTATAAAAAGCCTTAAAAATCATTATACGAGCCAATGTCGTAAAAACGTCATACAATACGTCTTACGACGTTGTATGAAAATAAAAACTTTTATATGAATATGGTTATGAAAACCAAAACACAAACATAATATCAATAGTATGACCCAGTATTGCTAGTCAGGCAATACATCGTAATTCGGAGCGTCTAGTAGTATTTCGTTAGTTTTGGATTATTATAAGCCGCATGACATTGTTACCTTACTAAACCAACAACGGGTAGCTAACCCGATACCAATTTTGCCCATCTAAAGTAGCGTGTCGTCACAAAGGTCACGCTATGGAAATATTCTCATACATAAATTCGCTTACCAATCAATGTGGCACGACGGGGATCAACCGTCAAGGCGCGAACTGGGGTGATCGTCCCCAAATAGTACTATTAAATGCATAAGCGTCTATCAAATCCCGGTAGTTCATAATTCATACTAATGGGACTTTTAGTGACATAACCTAACTTTAATAATCCATTTAATTTCATCTATCGGGTCCTTTAATCATTTATCGGGTCATACAATCGGGTCATTCAATCATTCGGGTCCAAAATCAATAAACAAACAATCGGGACAAATGGTGTCCTATTTTATAAAAACTAACATGTTATCTCCCTCGCGGGTTTATAAAACATTTATAAAACATTTAAAAGAGTGCGAGGCTATGAACTCACGTTGATGTGGGAAGGCGGGTTATCAGCAATTCGGACGTACGGTACGTGCTTCAATCACGGAAACCTAGACAAATAATACTAGTCTTAGACTCATGTCCAATGACTTTATAAAAATAACAATTATGTATACATATGATGATTATATATATTTGATGATCAAGTGGGTTTACATATTCTCGTTTACTCATTTTTGTGTTATGTGTCGATAACTTTTATACTAGTTTTCTAGTTTTACCTATTTACCTATTTTAAGTCCATTAAGCTTAGTATAAGTTCTTTTAACTTGTTTTAATCCCTATTATACCTATATTATCAGTATGTATACTTTCCATGATGGGCCCAAATGGGTTAAGCCCAATAAGTTCTTTTTACAAGTTTTTATCTTATTTAGTCCAATTATTAGTCCAATATGCTTAATTAGCTCGTAAATGTCCGTATTTCTTATAGTTCGGGTTTTATCGGTTTTTTCTTGTATTAGATACTATATATCAGTATATGACTTTTATGAACTTTACATTAGACGGGTTTGGTCGTCTAAGTTTTATTTGGCGAAAAACGTTAATTTTACGGCGATAGCCCAAAAAGTCGTAAAAATCAAGTTTATAGTTTTTATTACTTATAAATATTATTTCACCACCATTTATATAATTTATCCATTTAATTAACCTTTTATATATTTATATAAATATTTTTTATAAGTTAGTGGGTTTTTATTTTACATTTTATACATTAAAATGTGAGTGCTTATATAATAATAATAAACATTAATTCTAAAAATCTGATTTTTATCTTCATGTTCACCATTTTTACCATATCTAGAGTTCTATAATGAATTAGAAGCTCATTTTTGGGTGACATGTTCTTCATATTATGTGCTACATTTAACTTAGTTATAGCTACTGCCCATTTTGAGTTCATCTTGCCTTAACAGTCCCTACAAAATTGCTTATTCAGATTAGACCACCTAACTTGTTTTGATCATATCTCACTCATTATTTTGATTCCATTGCATGGCCAACTCTCACATGTGTATAAGACATATAGCTTACTGTAAATGGATTCTACTTCATCATTTTATCAGTCCATGACCTGTTTCTTTACTGTTTTATACAGCCATCACTTTTAAGCAAGATTTTAGCCTTGTTCTTTATAGTTTTTCACCTTTTTAATCATGTTTATCAACACCAAATCCCCACATAACATTTTTATCATCATATAATCATCATATACATATACAATAGGAAATAAAATACATGTTTACATAATCAAAATAACAAGAAGATGAGGAGGACAATCTTTATACCACCAAGTTGATGTAGGTTATGATTTGGGCATGGTTTTTGATGGAGAAACTTGTGAATAACCATGACCATCTTCAAGACCACCATGCTTCATGTACTCCTTGTGGAAAATCAGCCCTAAGACACCATGAAAACTCCTCCATGGATGCTATAACCACCACCATTCAAGAGAGCTTCAAGAGGGCTTCAACATATGTGTAAATAACACATGATTTTGTGGTTGAAATTGATCAAGTGAGGGTAGAAGGGGACGGCACATTGAGAGAGTGTGAGAGGAAATGGTGAAGTTTGCATGTAAGGGAAAGATGGAATGAAGTTGCTAGTGGTTTTGTGAAGGTTGTTTAGCTAGTTTGGTGTAGTGGAAGCTTAAACTTTAAGCTTAGTAGACAAGTGTCTATCTAGTAAACCAAATGTGGTGTGTTGTACACATTGTTGCCGTCCCATGTAAGCTAGTGGGGTGGGACAATGTGTTTTGTCCCATCTCACTAGTTTACGGGTATTTCTCGATTCTAGTTTTCTCGATTTGCGTGCCCTCGGGTCGTGCAACATTTCCTTAAACCTATTCCAAGCCGTTGAAAAACTCTCATTATACTCTTGCGAAAACTTTGAAATCTCGTTTTTCAAGTGCGTAGTCTTAGAGGGCGGAAAAAATTGGTTCACGAATTTTGAAACGAGATCCTTCCACGTCAATATAGAATTGGGTGGCTCTTTCTCTAACCAAATTTTTGCGGGCCCCGCTAAGGAATACGGAAAAAGCATCATCTTAATCGAGTCGTTTGAAACATCCTTAAACTTGCACGTGGCGGTGATCCGATTAAATTGGCGAATGTGGTTATGAGGGTTGTCCTTTTCGTCCCCTCGAAACTTGTTATTTTGAATCATGGACAACAAACCCGTCTTAACCTCAAAATTCTCCGCAAGGATAGCGGGAATCACAATCGCTTCTCCATAACCCTCGGTGGGTGCTTGAAGCAACTCCATCATAGTTCGATTAGCCATGGGTGCTTCTTTCACTACAATGGGTTCGTCAATAGGAGACTCCTCACTAGTAGGAGTGAGTGATTTGTTTCTTCGTTTACGAGCACGTCTTGCTTTAGAGCGAGTTTGCATAAACGTCACGTACAACGAGAAGGCGAGCAAAGAAGATTCTTTTTGGTGTTTTTACTTTTTCAATTTTTTTTGTGGTTTTTGATTGTTTTTAACTTTTTTGGATTTTTTTTGGAATGTATTAGTAGACACAAATCTACAAATCTCCTCCTTAATCAAATCTCTCGATTAAAGAAGCCTCAAGGAATGAAAACGATCACGTGAAGTGAACGCCTTCGATGACTTTAGAACGATGGTGGAACACCAAATCGTTCAAGAGGGTTTAATCAAATGAAACCAAGAAAATATATATGATACTTAAGTAATACTTTGGGCGGCAAAACCCTCGATTGGCTTTCAAAATCAAAATACGCACAAGCAAGCGGAGGAAACGAGGCGGCGCGAAGCACTTAAGAGCCTTTTTCCTTTAGGTCGTGAAATACAACCGCCTTATACCCACCTTATAGTTTGTATTTCTCAAAATCGAGCTTCTCGAAAGTATTTATCTATTTTTGCCTTTTTCTTTGGTTTGAGATTCGAATACAATGATCGAGTGATGAAATCCCGAGTCAAGGTTGTGATTTCTCACGTATTTGGAGTACTTGTAAATTTATTGTTCTACGTATACAATATATTAATAATATTCACAAAAAACGAAAAACGATAATACGTATTAGTAGAGTGCTACTAATACAATTACTTTTATGGCTATATATAAAAACAAAAATGGTTCAACCAAAACACAACACGCCTCCCCGGCAGCGGCGCCAAAAATGATTGTAGTGTTTTTGTACCCTTTAGGAAAAGGATGACAAATAGTGGTAGTATTAAGTGTCGGTTTAGGAAAACCGAGCACTAATGACCCAAATAAAGTCCAAGTTCGTTTTCCCAAGGAGGCTAGTGCGTTGTGTTAAGAGTTGATTAATGTTTGTGATTATATTGATTGAGAAAGAAATGGGATTAGAAGAGAAAGACGGTTACGAAAATGAATTAAACTACGACGAAAAAGACGAACACGTAAAGTCGTAAATAATGCCAAAATTAAAATCTTAACCTAAAAATTCCTAAAAATTACTAAAAATCCCAAATAATATTCTAAGAGTTTACAAAAAATCCAAACTTGCTAAAACCTTTTAATTAATTAAATAATGACTTTTTAATGCTAATTAAAGCCCTAAAAATCACTTTTAATTATTAAAAATCCCTAAACAAGATTTTATAGTTTGTAAACCTCAAAAATGACCTAATTAAGCTAAAAACTATTTTTAAAAATTTTAAAACCAATTTAAACTATTTTTAAACTCCTAAAAACTATTAAAATCTATTAAATCTTAAATTAATTCTAGAAATTAATTGAAAAACCTAAAAAATATTTGGAAAGTGACAAAACTCCTAATTCAATGTCCTTAACCTAGGAAAAATGTAAAAACAAGAAAAAATAAAACTTCAAATTTTAATAATAAAATAATATTAAAATAATCAAAAAAATAAAAAGTTTGAAAATAAATTCTAAAAAATTACCAAAAATCCTAAATAATGTATCTAAAACAAAAATGCAAACCAAATTTTCTGAAACCTATTTAATAATTTTATATTGAATTTTAAAGTTGCTTAAAAACCCTAAAATCTTATAAAATTAAAAATAAGCTAAATTGAAAACCTAATAAGTTGTAAACCTCAAAAATATGATTAGAAACCTAAAAAATATTTTTCCAGATTTTTAAATCACTTTTTACTATTTTTAAAAGACTTTCTAAAAATTAAACTTAAAATAATCCTAATAAATAAAATAATAATGGGAAAAATATACTGTTTGCTCAGAAAAATCAAACAACCTAACAAAAACTTAAGAAAAATGCTAAACTTGAAAAAGCTAAAAGAAATAAGCAGGAAACTGCTTATTTAAAAGCTGTTAACTTAAATAAGCTTAAAAACAAAACCCCTTAAATAAGTAAAGAAATCAAACCATAACGTAAAAAGTCATCTAGATCGCTGGTTAACACGTTACTCCTTGGAACGCAAGGTCGCGTGTTCGAGTCCAGGCAGGGTGAACTTTTTGCCAAATTTTTCTTTTTTTTTTTTACTTTTAAAACTTAAACTAGGTACTTAATTAACTCCTAAAATTCAAACACAATCCAAAATTTAACAAGATTAAGGTCTACAAATCAAAAAAACGTGCCCAGGTATTATGACTTTCTGATGAACAAATGAAGTTTTCTTCATTTGTGCAGTTATGATCAAGAGGGCTTGATCTTGCTTTTTGGTGGTGTTTTTGATGGAACAAAGGCACCCTTGTACTCTTTGGAGTACAAGGAGTCAAATCAAACACAAATTAAGCAAGTGCAAGCACAAAATCAAGCTCAAAAGTTCAAGAACAAGTCACTGATATACTTAGCACAAGTTGCTGGTGCAATTGACACACAAGTGAGATTCAATACTTCAAACAAAGCTCACAATGATATTAAATAACTTGAAACTGAATCACACTCCTTAAACAACCTTATATCTGACAACTTGCAATGAATCAAGCACAAATTCTCACAAAATCATGCAAACAAGGCAGTTAACTTATTTTAGCTATTTTTCCCAAATTTTAAGCTGCAAGTGTTCAAAACTTGTTCGAACTGAAACTTAAGCACACTAAACACCTAATTACTAACTGGTGAGTGTATTCCAACAGCTTTTAACATATAATCAACCAAGAAATCTTACTTAATGTGCAAATCCAAACACCCCTTTAAATCTGAATATCAACTTTTCTCAAAGCAAATCCAATCAAGACTTAACCAAAGTGATTGACCACTATCTAAGCATGCATACAAGTCCTATTTAAGCAGATTTAAGCACTCAAACATTCATTTAAACAATTAACAACCAGAATCACAAAAAGCACATAAAATTTCAAAAACTTTTAAAAAAAATGAAAAAGGGAACAATGACTACCTTAAGGGTCCTACATCCAGGACCCTTTGTGGTTGGAAAACCACCTCCAATAGACTCGGGTCTATGCTGAACTTTGTTGAGGTGTTGATGGAATTCTACTTAACAAATATGAACAAGAAAGGTTCCTCTTTGAATCTGATAAGATAAGAGTGAACAAAGCTTGTGTAAAAAGCTTAAAACTTGCTCCCAGCTTATGGATTAATCTAGAAGAAAGCCTTAGCTTATAGGTCAGTTAATAATAAGCTAAAAAAAAGAAAGAAAGGACCAAACCAATGGCTTGTTTAAACTTGGGTACCCACTACACCAGAACAAGCCATGGTGTTATGGACATACACAAGCTCAAATATCATCATACTAACACAATTAATCACCATTTTAACAGGTTTTGAATAAAATTTAAGATTTGAGAAAAGGCTTGAAAATTAATCAGAAACTTGGAAATTCAAAAAACTTTGCTGAAACTTAAACCAAACTTAAACAATGAACTTTAAATCAACTGAAAATGTAAAGGGTACTCAATATTTCTCATCAACAATACTTAAACCATTTATATTAACTCATAAACTGGCATTACAAAGTTTGTGAAAAAGGAGAAAAATCAAGAACAATTCTAAGCTACGTCCTAAAGGCCTTTATATAGAGGCTTACATTATGATTCTAGAAGTGATAAGAAACTAAAACCCTAACACTTGAACTTCCAATCTTGCCCTTGGATGATTTTGAATTTTTCAGTCAAAAACAAAGCCATGTGATGATCTTGGCATTTTGTGGGATGCCAGCAATGTAGGAGTAATCTAGGATGTTCATTTAACCTTTGAGAACAAGAAATTGCTGAGGGTTGTTGATCTTGCTGCCAAGTTTTGTTTGAGAGTGAAAAGTGGGGCAGGGGAGGGTTGGAGGGACATGTGAAGTGATGGTGATGGGAGTTTAAGGGTGGTTTAAGGTTTAAGAGGTGTTTAATTAAGGATCTGGAAAATATCATCCAAAAACCCCTTGTTTTAAGTGATGTTCTTCCTGGAAAAATTAGGGTTTATGGGTGGATTAGGGACGGGTTTAATCTATTTTGGGTTTAATGTTTTTTAAATTAAGTGTTTGGAGGGAAGGTTAAACTGAATTAAGTATTCAGTTAAGGTGAGTGGAAAGTGACGTGGAGGAAGGGAGGAATTTGATTGGTGAAAAGGTGTGAGTGGGTGAGGTGTCAAGCAGGGATTGGATGATTTGTCTTAGGTTGTCTGGCAGGTTTGGCCCTTCACAATTCACACTTTGTTCACTTTGTTAAAAATGGCTATCAACGCCAAATTAACACACAACAACTTTTGGAAGGTTGTCAAATTTGGCACAACAAGTTTTAAAACTTGTTTTAAGGACTAAACATGCAATTTCTTCATATTCCAAGGACTGATTTTGACATGTCTTCTTTCTTCAAGGCCTTGACTTGTTTGTTGACTTCTTGAAGGACCATTATTGACAATTTAGATTTGTTGAGGGACTAAATTTGCCAATTCTTCAAAGTTAAAGGTCCTTTTTGTAATTTTGACAAACTTTAGGGACCAAACTTGTAATTATGAAGATACAAGGGTATAAAGTGTCAATTCTTCAAACTTGGAGGACCAATCTTCAATATTCTTCAAATCTTCAAGGGTTTTCTTTGGAAAATTCTTCATTAGGGCTTGGTTCATCGTGCGGCTTCGTTTCCCGTGTTCGTTTTTTGATTGATTCTTGTGATCTTTTGTCATTTTCTCAATATCCGTACCTAAAATACACAAGCAACAAACACAAGCATATATTTGGGTATTTTCATGATATTTAATGCATTTTAAGCCCAATTTGGACGATGAGACTATGTATAAAAGCAGTCTCATCATATACTTTCCATGTTGGGCCCAAATGGGTTAAGCCCAATAAGTTCTTTTTACAAGTTTTTATCTTATTTAGTCCAATTATTAGTCCAATATGCTTAATTAGCTCATAAATGTCCGTATTTCTTATAGTTCGGGTTTTATCGGTTTTTTCTTGTATTAGATACTTATATATCAGTATATGACTTTTATAAACTTTACATTAGACGGGTTTGGTCGTCTAAGTTTTATTTGGCGAAAAACGTTAATTTTACGGCGATAGCCGAAAAAGTCGTAAAAATCAAGTTTATAGTT
Source organism: Glebionis coronaria (assembly GCA_025667525.1). Taxonomy (NCBI): domain Eukaryota; kingdom Viridiplantae; phylum Streptophyta; class Magnoliopsida; order Asterales; family Asteraceae; genus Glebionis; species Glebionis coronaria. Next base: position 249,942 of record JANFOE010001159.1, read on the forward strand.
TTTATTACTTATAAATATTATTTCACCACCATTTATATAATTTATCCATTTAATTAACCTTTTATATATTTAAATAAATAATTTTTATAAGTTAGTGGGTTTTTATTTTACATTTTATACATTAAAATGTGAGTGCTTATATAATAATAATAAACATTAATTCCAAAAATCTGATTTTTATCTTCATGTTCACCATTTTTACCATATCTAGAGTTCTATAATGAATTAGAAGCTCATTTTTGGGTGACATGTTCTTCATATTATGTGCTACATTTAACTTAGTTATAGCTACTGCCCATTTTGAGTTCATCTTACCTTAACCGTACCTACAAAACCGCTTATTCAGATTAGACCACCTAACTTGTTTTGATCATATCTCACTCATTATTTTGATTCCATTGCATGGCTAACTCTAACATGTGTATAAGACATATAGCTTACTGTAAATGGATTCTACTTCATCATTTTATCAGTCCATGACCTGTTTCTTTACTGTTTTATACAGCCATCACTTTTAAGCAAGATTTTAGCCTTGTTCTTTATAGTTTTTCACCTTTTTAATCATGTTTATCAACACCAAATACCCACATAACATTTTTATCATCATATAATCATCATATACATATACAATAGGAAATAAAATACATGTTTACATAATCAAAATAACAAGAAGATGAGGAGGACAATCTTTATACCACCAAGTTGATGTAGGTTATGATTTGGGCATGGTTTTTGATGGAGAAACTTGTGAATAACCATGACCATCTTCAAGACCACCATGCTTCATGTACTCCTTGTGGAAAATCAGCCCTAAGACACCATGAAAACTCCTCCATGGATGTTATAACCACCACCATTCAAGAGAGCTTCAAGAGGGCTTCAACATATGTGTAAATAACACATGATTTTGTGGTTGAAATTGATCAAGTGAGGGTAGAAGGGGACGGCACATTGAGAGAGTATGAGAGGAAATGGTGAAGTTTTCATGTAAGGGAAAGATGGAATGAATTTGCTAGTGGTTTTGTGAAGGTTGTTTAGCTAGTTTGGTGTAGTGGAAGCTTAAACTTTAAGCTTAGTAGACAAGTGTCTATCTAGTAAACCAAATGTGGTGTGTTGTACACATTGTTGCCGTCCCATGTAAGCTAGTGGGGTGGGACAATGTGTTTTGTCCCATCTCACTAGTTTACGGGTATTTCTCGATTCTAGTTTTCTCGATTTACGTGCCCTCAGGTCGTTTTACGAAAAATGTTTTTATAAATTATGAATCAATGGCACAAAACGAATCTAATAAAAATTGTGTCATCAAAAACGGAGTTCAAAAACGTAAATACGTAATCCTAAGGTTTCCGGTTTAGTCGTAAAAGACGTTAAAATAAAATCGTAAGTCCTAATCTCTTCTCGTAAATTTGTGAGTTTATGAACCAACACAAATTTAAAACTCCAAAATAATATTCATGGACAAATTTATTTTCTGAAATGTCGGGCTGCCACCAAAGACGGTGTATGTAAACGTAAGCATGTAACGTTGAATCCTCCGGTTTAGACGTAGTCGATGCTACTCCAAGACGTAAATCCAAATTTCTTCCCAAAAATAAGTGAGTTCATATTGTAACATTAAAATTAATGTTTTTAAATAATATTCGAGAATAAAATATCAACCATAAATTGACGGATTGTCACAGCATTTACCCCTAAACAGGATCTTTGTCCTCAAAGATCATCTTACCTTACTACTCGCTTCTTATAGAGTTAAAGCCATGTGGGTATTTCCTCCACATTCGGTCCTTTCTCACAAGTGCAATTCATTACAATACGCGAGTTTCATCAAACATAACTACGGGAATAAGATCAGGCTTAATGTTGACTTACTTTCTCTATCCATGATGTTCACGGGTTTTTGATGAATGCAACTTTTCGCCGATCTAAGCTCTACTAAGAATAATCAGATTCTCACTTGATAGATATTCCATCAAGTTCGATATACGAAACATAATTCACGCAGTCTTTGAAGTCCTAGGGTAGATCCGACTTATATGCCTTTCAAACCAATCTTTTATATCATCTCAATGGTCCCATACAACGGGGACTTATATCCCATGATTTGTCAGATCATGAATTCATTTTTTCAAGGTTAAAAATTGTGGCATAACTTCGCTACCTATTTGGCACTTCAAGATCTACTTTTCATATTCACATATCCTCTTGCCCACTACCGGCAGTCAATAATCAGATCCTAATTTCAACAATCATTTCAGATCTCGCGGGTCGGGTATTTTGCAAGGTTAGGTTCGCCATCATAGGAAACCTTAAACCTAAAAGACATGTCCAACTCACAGTGGGTGTATGTCGGGTGTCTTTATCTCAACTCCTGCTTACAGATGCTCTAATATTTAGATCCTAACAAGATTCGATCTCAATCCTAATATGATGATTATCAATGATAATCCTTCCAAAGGAAAACGATTATACGGTCTATTACCAAAGGTCAATCATTCAAACATAAAACAGCACTTATATTACTTTATATCGTTACTTTACCTCGTCCCTTTGATTTGAGGTGGTATATATAGTACTCTCATCAAGGTTCGTTCTCAATGATTTCTGAGCAAATCTCTAGAAATTCGATGCGAAGCGAGGATCTTGATAAAGATGTTCGATACAAGCACACTATGTTTACATAACTCTTTTGCAATTATCATTAACGAGAATGATATTAGCAGATTTGGTCAGTCTGTCGACGATGACCCAAATCGAATCAAATTCAGATGATGACCTTTGCAATAGCTAGACATTTACTAATGTATGAGGCGATGTCTGCCTTCATAATTCGTCATCAGTACAACTTCTTCAGACAAAGATACTTTTAGTCATAAATGACATAAATAGAATACTTATACTTACAAATTCCAACATAACTATATCTCACAATCCTTCATATTTAGGTAACCATAAGTGGTCTTTAAAACATTTAACGCTATCGGCTTCTAAATTTTAATGGTTCACATTAGCCGTGAAACCTTTCACTATTTATATTATCCTTTTTACAAACATTGTTTATTTTTATATTGTTCGGCAATTTATTCCGTACCATCGTTATTAAGGAACATGTCCTAATTGGTTCTTTATCCTTTATATAATATGTCAGTATCTATATTCACTTCTCATGATGATGTGATTATCATGTCCACAATTCACTCAGATATTCTTTCTATATTATGCGTCAGTAATTATGTTCACTTTCTCCTGATGAAATAAATATCATAACTGTATTTATTCAAAATTCTTTCTTCATATCTTTTATGTTTCAGTTTCGTCTCAACTATCACTTTTATCAGTTTTTCTCAATCCGGCGTCTAAAGCGTCGATAATTATTATATGTAAATTAACAATAATTATTTAATTTTTATGAAACGTAAACGTAAAAATTTTAAATTTCTTAGTTCGACCAATTATATAAAATGTTCAAAAATAAATTTGAATTTAATTAACAAGATTTTTGTTGATTTATCGAAAATATTTAGCAAGATCCGTAAATGTTCGAAAAACCTTTGTTTATACTTTGGTCAAAATTTCCTTAGTTTGAAAAGCGTAAATTATCGTTTCGAATTTTCAAGTCATGTTTTAAATGGTTTCCTCAATCCCTCTTAAGTTGTCTTGAGGTATATACAAACATTTACCCCTAAACAGAAGTTTAGTTAAATGTTTAGTGTATAAGGGAATAATCCCTTTAAAATCCTTTGTTAAAACATTTGTCAAAACATATTTCCATTTCTTTTTTGGTAAAATCCAAAGTCTTAAAAGGGCTCTTAATTTTTGAAGAGTCTATATGCATACATCTTACCATTATTAATCCAATGGTCATTTTATGTAAAGGATTAAGTTTTTAATCCCTAAGCGTTAATGGTTCTAATCTTTGAAAAGGCAATATAGCTTCCATTATCTATTAATCACACGGTTAAATCATGCAAAGAATTAAGTCTTAAGTCTTATGTTAAATATTTAAGGGACATGTTTTCATTGTTCGGCCAATTCAGGGCATTCTATTAATAATTATTAACTCATTCTTATTCTTATATACAAACAAATAGTCCTTAATGATCACGAGCATGAATTTTATCAAATTACAGCCTACACACGTGATTCACCAAATTTATGAATGCTACATGTGTATTAGTTAATCCAAACGTCATCACATGAAACTCATAATGTTCATTACAAGTACCGGATGTAGTGATTGGAATAGATAATCTTTTCCGCACATGCGAAGTTGATGATAACCATGCTGAGGATCAAAAACCTTGTAAATGATCGAACAAATCTTCCATTTCGAGTTATGGATATCGTTTTCGATTGTCAATTTACTCAGTTCACAGTAATCTATAAATATAAGGAATGATAACACCATAGCTCTTCATGATGACAGGCTTGGTAGAACAAAATCTTTCTCCGACAACTCTCTCAGTTGTACGGTAATTCCTTAAATTCAGATGGTGCTGACGTACAGTGCACAAGCCACAAGTGCAGCACCGGGAATATAATCAATACCAATTTTAATCTGCCTTAATAGCAAAAGTCTAAGTAATTTACCAACAAATACCTCCTAAAGTTTCAGATAACATAAACATCTTTTAATACATTTATTTTAAGTTCTTTCTAGATTATAATATCTATGACTAATTCATAACCATTCACGGTAAAATTTCAAGTCTAAATGCAGGATATGGTCATCCTATCAAGAATTATTTAGATTACTTACGATAATCAACATCTTATCATTTAGGGGAATTCTACTCGAGTTCCCATCAATTAAGACAATGTCGTCATGTCATAATCAATCAATCCATTCTCTGGGCACTATCAACTTTCTAGTTGCATTGCCGTCGATAAGATGTGAACTTCTCAAAAGACTAATAATAATTCGTAATCCTTCACAATTTCAGGGATATTAGGATACACAACTACTATTAAAAGAGTAAGGTCAACGCATAATCTATGCGAGAGAATTTCAAATCAGATACAGACGAAAACATTTAACGAATATGAATATATCCCATGTTTTCATAATTTGAGTACGCATTCGAAAGCTCTTCGGATCGTTACCCAGGTCATTCAAATGAAATCAAATCAAAAGAAATGATAAGAACGTCAATACATCCTGTCGGGTATCAACACTCGGTAATCAGATACTTTTCCTAAGAATCTCACTACGGGAGAATTGGACAAGAAAGAATTGTCAATTGTCAAATAAGACAATTTCCACTGATGAGTAAATTCAACTCAAAAGAATAGATGCTACAGGCACATATGTAGGTGTCCCTATCAATATGTCCCTATTTTTCACTTCTGCAGATCTCATAAAAATTTTAATCTTTCACAATCTTCAAAGAAAATGTAGTGTTTATTCATTAGTTTTATGGTGACTACTAATCAGCCTTGCATGGTCCATTCCAAATTGTATGTAGGCGCGCAACTATATACAATTTCAAGATTAACGATGCAATACTCAGTTCGTCAAAACTTTATCATCATGTTTATAATAAAAACATTTACATGCTTAATTCTTAAATAAGAATCAAAATATATTTACAAAGATTTTCCTTGTTATGAAAACAATCAAATTTTCCAAGGTGTTTTATAAACAACTTCATTTTGATAACAATCACTTATAAATCTTACTTTGAATAATCCTTATAGTGATGAAAATTCAATTTCCTCAAATGATACTGTTTTAACTTTATAAAAACAATGTGTGATCTGCAAAAGAGTGATGAAGAGTTGTTCACCAAGATCTTAACTACAATATGATAGGAAATGAGCTTAGCCAAATAATCATGAGGTTCATGACCTTGATGGCACTCAAAAAGAATAATTCACAACGTAACTCAAATCAAGATGAGTACTTGTTCGATGGTTGCATCACTAATGCGAGCATTAGGAAGAAGCAATAAGAGATAGATAACATCGATACATGTAGGATTTAGCAATCAAATGTAGTCTTTTTCATTAATCACAAACAAGTCAAAATTGTACCGTAACACATTACGTGTCACTATGTCATACAATTCTCAGAACTCATCCTACCAACTGATATCTCAGTTAAGTTAGGGATTTTTAAAAGATACCACAATGAATACTAACCTACAAGAGTCATTAGGTGTCCCACCTGTCCTGGAAGATCCATCGGTCCCAATTTAGAAGAAGATTTCTTCAATTTATTTCTTGGACACTGGGCATCCTCATTAATGGACAATGGCCTAGGAACAACCTTTAACACAAACTAACAATTAATTAAAACCTTATAATTCAATCACAGAACTTAACGACTTCCTCTTAACAATCTCATATTTCATACAGGTTAAGTTTTACTTTATTTAAGTTCTAACCAATTTATACTCAAGGCGATATTCTACCTCATTCTCCAATACTTTCTATCTTATTTTTCAGCCTTGTAAAGGCAATACAATCTCAATATGAATCAACACTTAATTCCCAATCCTATTAGTTCTTACAACAACAATTATCAAATGAGTCATTAATATGAAATGACTTGATCAGTCAATTAGACTTCTCGGAAAGGTATTAGTGGCATGAGGCTTTTGGGTACTGGTTCCAATGACAGCCTCAAGTGCAACATTCACCCTTTTGATTTCAAATTTAAGAATTGGGTGACAACGAATCAAATGACATCCTTCCAGGTGGTAACGTTTTGTCAAACTCCACTCTATAAGGAAAGATCGTCATGACATCGATATCAGTTTTAATCTCGCCAATTCTTTTTCAATATCACAATCAACTACTATCTACATTTCTACGAATATCAACCATTTGTGGGGATCATAAATATCCACAACTTGGTTTGGATCTAGGATAGCTAGAATTCCTACGAGAATAGCTTCGATTAATTTACTAGGGGATTTAGGGTTACTTGTGACAATCTACGTCGTATAAATACCTCGTATAAAAATCAAAATAATCATCAAACAATCATGTAATAAAATTACATCATATATATATAATCCAAGTTATATATATATTAAAATAACACTTCTCAGTCTTGGCCTTGTCGGTAACTCGGGAATTCTTCGGCACCATTATAGTCAAAAGATTTTTAGACATTTTTAGAAAAATGTTTATAGTTAAAAGATTTTGAAAAGTTTTATTCAAAACCTTAGTTTTAAAAATCTTTCGTTCTCTATAACGAGAGCTCTGGTACCAAACTGTAACACCCCCAAATTTATACAACTCAATACAGCGGAAGACTCGTTGGTGTTACGGGATAGCACATTAATCACATCATAGACAACGCATAAAAATCGCGTCGTTTAATAATAAATCTTTTCCATTCATAAATATCAAAGTTACATCGGTCCCAAGTCATTACATTACATACAAAGTTTTACAAAGTATTTGAATGGAAAAATATTATTTAGGTGCGGGCCATGAATTCTTGTCGTCTTCCCGAGAATTACCTTCAAGTACCTGAGATAAGACATGTTAAAATAAAAGGTCAGCGATAACGCCGAGTGAATTCATAGAGTTTAATAAAAACCATCAATATAATATCAGTATAAAATTATTACTGAAAATCATTTTGTACAAATCATTTTAATAGGCCATAAAATAGCCAAAGTCATTTTATACAAATCTTTATCGAAAAACATAATATAGGCATTTGCCTTAAAAATCATTATACGAATCATTATCGTTAAAAACACCTTACAATACGTTCTACAATGTTGTATAGATTAAATAAAACCATTATATGAATATGGTTATAAAAAGCCTTAAAAATCATTATACGAGCCAATGTCGTAAAAACGTCATACAATACGTCTTACGACGTTGTATGAAAATAAAAACTTTTATATGAATATGGTTATGAAAACCAAAACACAAACATAATATCAATATTATGACCCAGTATTGCTAGTCAGGCAATACATCGTAATTCGGAGCGTCTAGTAGTATTTCGTTAGTTTTGGATTATTATAAGCCGCATGACATTGTTACCTTACTAAACCAACAACGGGTAGCTAACCCGATACCAATTTTGCCCATCTAAAGTAGCGTGTCGTCACAAAGGTCACGCTATGGAAATCTTCTCATACATAAATTCGCTTACCAATCAATGTGGCACGACGGGGATCAACCGTCAAGGCGTGAACTGGGGTGATCGTCCCCAAATAGTACTATTAAATGCATAAGCGTCTATCAAATCCCGGTAGTTCACAATTCATACTAATGGGACTTTTAGTGACATAACCTAACTTTAATAATCCATTTAATTTCATCTATCGGGTCCTTTAATCATTTATCGGGTCATACAATCGGGTCATTCAATCATTCGGGTCCAAAATCAATAAACAAACAATCGGGACAAATGGTGTCCTATTTTATAAAAACTAACATGTTATCTCCCTCACGGGTTTATAAAACATTTATAAAACATTTAAAAGAGTGCGAGGCTATGAACTCACGTTGATGTGGGAAGGCGGGTTATCAGCAATTCGGACGTACGGTACGTGCTTCAATCACGGAAACCTAGACAAATAATACTAGTCTTAGACTCATGTCCAATGACTTTATAAAAATAACAATTATGTATACATATGATGATTATATATATTTGATGATCAAGTGGGTTTACATATTCTCGTTTACTCATTTTTGTGTTATGTGTCGATAACTTTTATACTAGTTTTCTAGTTTTACCTATTTACCTATTTTAAGTCCATTAAGCTTAGTATAAGTTCTTTTAACTTGTTTTAATCCCTTTTATACCTATATTATCAGTATGTATACTTTCCATGATGGGCCCAAATGGGTTAAGCCCAATAAGTTCTTTTTACAAGTTTTTATCTTATTTAGTCCAATTATTAGTCCAATATGTTTAATTAGCTCGTAAATGTCCGTATTTCTTATAGTTCGGGTTTTATCGGTTTTTTCTTGTATTAGATACTATATATCAGTATATGACTTTTATGAACTTTACATTAGACGGGTTTGGTCGTCTAAGTTTTATTTGGCGAAAAACGTTAATTTTACGGCGATAGCCGAAAAAGTCGTAAAAATCAAGTTTATAGTTTTTATTACTTATAAATATTATTTCACCACCATTTATATAACTTATCCATTTAATTAACCTTTTATATATTTATATAAATATTTTTTATAAGTTAGTGGGTTTTTATTTTACATTTTATACATTAAAATGTGAGTGCTTATATAATAATAATAAACATTAATTCTAAAAATCTGATTTTTATCTTCATGTTCACCATTTTTACCATATCTAGAGTTCTACAATGAATTAGAAGCTCATTTTTGGGTGACATGTTCTTCATATTATGTGATACATTTAACTTAGATATAGCTACTGCCCATTTTGAGTTCATCTTGCCTTAACAGTCCCTACAAAATTGCTTATTCAGATTAGACCACCTAACTTGTTTTGATCATATCTCACTCATTATTTTGATTCCATTTCATGGCCAACTCTCACATGTGTATAAGACATATAGCTTACTGTAAATGGATTCTACTTCATCATTTTATCAGTCCATGACCTGTTTCTTTACTGTTTTATACAGCCATCACTTTTAAGCAAGATTTTAGCCTTGTTCTTTATAGTTTTTCACCTTTTTAATCATGTTTATCAACACCAAATCCCCACATAACATTTTTATCATCATATAATCATCATATACATATACAATAGGAAATAAAATACATGTTTACATAATCAAAATAACAAGAAGATGAGGAGGACAATCTTTATACCACCAAGTTGATGTAGGTTATGATTTGGGCATGGTTTTTGATGGAGAAACTTGTGAATAACCATGACCATCTTCAAGACCACCATGCTTCATGTACTCCTTGTGGAAAATCAGCCCTAAGACACCATGAAAACTCCTCCATGGATGCTATAACCACCACCATTCAAGAGAGCTTCAAGAGGGCTTCAACATATGTGTAAATAACACATGATTTTGTGGTTGAAATTGATCAAGTGAGGGTAGAAGGGGACGGCACATTGAGAGAGTGTGAGAGGAAATGGTGAAGTTTACATGTAAGGGAAAGATGGAATGAAGTTGCTAGTCGTTTTGTGAAGGTTGTTTAGCTAGTTTGGTGTAGTGGAAGCTTAAACTTTAAGCTTAGTAGACAAGTGTCTATCTAGTAAACCAAATGTGGTGTGTTGTACACATTGTTGCCGTCCCATGTAAGCTAGTGGGGTGGGACAATGTGTTTTGTCCCATCTCACTAGTTTACGGGTATTTCTCGATTCTAGTTTTCTCGATTTGCGTGCCCTCGGGTCGTTTTACGAAAAATGTTTTTATAAATTATGAATCAATGGCACAAAACGAATCTAATAAAAATTGTCTCATCAAAAACGGAGTTCAAAAACGTAAATACGTAATCCTAAGGTTTCCGGTTTAGTCGTAAAATACGTTAAAATAAAATCGTAAGTCCTAATCTCTTCTCGTAAATTTGTGAGTTTAGGAACCAACACAAATTTAAAACTCCAAAATAATATTCATGGACAAATTTATTTTCTGAAATGTCGGACTGCCACCAAAGACGGTGTATGTAAACGTAAGCACGTAACGTTGAATCCTCCGGTTTAGACGTAGTCGATGCTACTCCAAGACGTAAATCCAAATTTCTTCCCAAAAATAAGTGAGTTCATATTGTAACATTAAAACTAATGTTTTTAAATAATATTCGAGAATAAAATATCAACCATAAATTGACGGATTGTCACACACACGATGTTCTGATGGAGGTAATCCCAACTCACTATCTTCGCTTACGCTCTTACATGATTTATTTGGTCTAAACATGTGTTGCTGTGTTTACAGCTTTACCAGCCTGTGGCCCTTCTCCTTCTAACAATGGCAAGAGAAACTAAATGTCGCTTACCAGTTTGCCAAAACCAAATGCGCAATACATATGTCCACATAGAAATGTCAGAAGACGGTTAACGACAGATGATTCAACCGTGTAAATACTCAAACTATGAAGTGTGAACAATGAGGCTATCTAATCAAACTATGCGTGCAATCACGGTTAATTCCTCCCAAAAAAATTGTTTCCTGGATTTTTGGGTTTTAGTGAGAAAGCTTGAATAAATTCTTTGTTAAAGCATCTGATGTGTCTCTTTGTATTAATGGCCACTTATGAGTCTACTCACGCTGACATAAGCAACCAGCAAAATTACTTTTATCGATTACTCAATGAATCCTCAAATTACGTAGTCTAGACTCTGATCTGATAGTTAGACAGTTTGATAGGTTGTTTACGTGGTCACAAACCATACTTATATATATCCATTACTACCATAAGAGGTTCAACATTAAGAGGAAATGAGGGACGGACAAGAGGGGGAAGGGTGCAGATGGACAGTGAATCAAGTTAGAAAAGGCCTGCATTAGTGTAAAAAAATATTGGAAGAGAAGGAGCATCAAAGCTGAAGGAATTGAGTTAAACGACAAAATTTTAGACCGAAAACCAAAATAGAAAAGTATTACCAAGTCGAGGGAGGTGGTTATGGTTAGCTGCAATTAAATCTGATACAAGCGTGAGCACACGAGGTATTATTTCTCTCTAATCTAGATCTGTAATAAATTTAAATTTTGCGGCATGTTTTGCTTGTCACTTTGATAACTGCTTAATACTCTCGTCATGTTTTCCCCATGTGAAGAAACACCCATCCATACCTAATGTTACTGAATGCCAATAGGCTGCTTGGAAAAAGACATAGACATAGTGGTCCGGTGGTCACCATACACGAGTGAAGAACATCTGCTGCTGCAACAGGTAATGTTTACACATAATTGAGATTATTTTCAGTAAATAATCACATTTATTTACTCTCAGGTTTGGCTTAGTCATACCTCGGATAGCTCAGTCTATGATGTCTAGATGTGGGAAAATGGTTCTTCATGAAACAACAAGTGTAGGCATGGTTCTTTTTCATTTTTGGGTGGCATGCAGGTAAGACATGCGAAATGATATCTTGTTCTAATGTAAATTTCATAAAAACTGAGATTTCTTATCAACATGCATAACCATAGGTAGAGAATGTTATAGCTGAGGTATTCTATGGTTTTTTTATAATTACTGAGACGCTGCAAGACTTGGTAGCATATTTCGAAAGGACCTAATGTATATGATATATGCTAAAAACACATTGCGTAGATGAGAAAATGTTGAATGCAATAGACTGTTTAAGATAAGTGCTTGCCTTGCGCATTACAAGCTTCTGGAGTAGAACTTCCTACATTTTGGGATATGAAAGATGACCTCGATGTTAACTATGTTTATTCCAACAATATTCATACTATCTCAAACAAGAATGGAGTAGAAGCTGAAGAGAATAACTTTCATTCAAGAGGGTATCGTCCCATGAGCATATTTGGAAGAACTTTAGAATTAGTCAGTACTGGTGGTATACACATGGAGTTATGCGTCACTCTTTTATTGGTGGAACAAGTTGCTAACAGTTTATCTACTATTAACACTTGACTTGATGGTTCATGCAGGTGGATTGCTCTCAGAACTGGGAGTAAACAACATTCACTTTGAGAAGCTCAAACTACCAATATAGAATCAATCAAACTAAATAAAATTGTTATCGAATAGAATCATTCCACTGATGTTTCGGTATGTAATTTTCTTTTCATGTAGTAGCGGTGATAATTCAGACTCTTTTTTTAAATCGATTGATTTTAGCACGTTTTATTTCTAACGGTTAAAAAGGTATATTTATGCTTAATTACCCTTTATATAGGCAGAAGTTGCCAAAGTTGTTGAGACCCAATCAAATCTTAAGTGAGAGCTAGAGCTGATCGAAACTCATCAACGACAGGTAGTTCAACAATTTTTTTTACTTTTTACCAAAAAAAAACAATTTTTTACTCCTGGTCATAAATTATTTGCTTGTCATAGGTTGACAAGTTTGCAAAGTGTGGAAGAAGCTGAGCAAATATACAAAGATGAGCATGGTTTACTTCATGACGATGAAGCCGCTTTACCAGAGATGCGATGTGAATACTCACTTTATTCTGTTCACTATGTCAAAACCTACCAAATATAAGTTTCAATTATAAATCTTGCTTATGTGTACGTGATAGTTGATCCTAAAACTCTAGCCTGATCATGTTCTATACTTCTATTCTCTTTCTTTGAGTGTAGGAAAAATGATTGCGATACTCTTTGGCTTGACGATAGCAAAAAAACCAAATACAATGGCCTGACCGATAAGAAGATGCTTTGTATGGGTCCGATACAATAAATAAAGTACGAAAGAGACAGTGAGCTTGCTTCTCAGTAACATATAGGGTTAATATACAAAGAAGTTACTAAAATTTCCAATAAATTTGTCCTAGGTAACGAACGTTCATTTTGTGTTTCTAAGTTACTAATGTTCATATGACCGGTTGATTAAGTTACTCACTTATAAAAAATGTGATATTTATGTTACTTAACCTGAAAAAACAAGACAATTATGTTACTTAACTTATCAAAAAACATGCATTCAGGTTACTCAAATTAACACTAAATTATAGTGATGTATAGTTTAGTAAAGTTTAGTAACTTAGAAACACAAAATGAACGTTCGTTACCTTAGGACAAATTTCTTAGAAAGTTTAGTAACATGTTTGTATATTAACCCTAATATATATGCTTGATTTTCATCCAACATTTGTAGGTTTTTGGTTATTGCGAAGGTAATTATATATATTCAAACTTTACAAGCATAAAGTTGAGAATTGCTTGCAGACTTGTAGTAACTTCTAAATTTGGGATGTGTATAATTCTGTGAATAAACTATTTAATAGGTTGTATACATTGAAATCCACCTTGGTATGTGAAGTAATACTTGGGATTTTACCCCAAAGTATCAAAGTTCGTTATAGTTCCGAATCTTTTCGAATTGAAAACCGGTCTTAAGTGTGACTCAATCGTCTTTTGGTGAATCAAGAGAATGGTTGGTTTGTTTTAAATTATTTGCGAGTAATTAAAGTGTCGTTTAGTAAAGTGGAAGAATAAAGATGAATATTATAAGTGACGAATAAAAATGGATGCATATAAACTTAAAGGTGAAATGGAAAAGAGCTAACTCACTAAATAAAGCTAACACTTGGAAAATTTTCAGAAAATTAAAAGTACTATAAGAAAGTGATATCGAAAGAAACCAAAACAAGCCAAGAAGGCCCCCGATCGGAATGTTTTCCGATCGGATGGTCGGAATATGGTGGAAGAGTGGTAGCAATCGGAATGTAACAAATGCTGACAAATCGGAATACTACTCGAAGTCTCAATCGGAATATAGGACAATGTCGTACCGTCAGAATACGCAAAACAAATGCACCCAATCGGAAAGCTAAATCAATACAGCCAATCGGAATGGACAATTAGTCCTTGATCGGAATAGAGGAAAGAGGTAACACAATCGGAATGTTCACAATCACTCCAATCGGAATACGGAGAAGTGATACCGTCGGAATGTGGAAGATGGAGTCCTGTCGGAATATGCACCAATCGGAAAGGGGTTTTACCACCCTTTCCGAAAATAATGGGAAACGGTTAGGAGGGGACACCCGGTCGGAACAGGCCAATCGGAAAGGGGCTTTACCACCCTTTCCGAAATTTGAGGAAATGAGAAAAGCTAGGTGATAAGCTAAAATTCTAAGCTAACACCCGAAACTTATCAATCCAAATAATCAATCGAATCAAATTAGCACTTTAATCAACTTATCTAACTCGAAATCAAGCAACTTTTTAGATCAAACAATAAAAACATAAACTTCTTAATAAAACTTTTAATGATAAAAATAAGCTAATCATAAAAGTAAGCCAATAAGCACAAAAGTCTTAAAGCTTAATCAAATGAAAACTTATAAAATGATCAAAAGATTAACTTTTTAGCATGAAATCAATTAGAACAACACGGATCACATGATAATCAAACCAAAATCAATCTTAAATCAAAGAAAAGTAGAATGAGATTAAGAAATAAAAGCTTAAAATAGAACTTTGATTAATGAAATAAGCAATACAAAGATGTTTAATCTTGAAAAATTAAAAGAAAAAGATGAACTAGTGAGAGAAAGTTTAAGACTTTCTCTCTCTAAAAACTAAGAAGTGAAAAATTAACTAAAAATCTAACTCCCCTCCTAATGACTATTAGGAGGGTATTTATAGGGAAGGAGTGCATGTGTTGCATCTTCTC
Organism: Glebionis coronaria; assembly: GCA_025667525.1. Classification (NCBI taxonomy): domain Eukaryota; kingdom Viridiplantae; phylum Streptophyta; class Magnoliopsida; order Asterales; family Asteraceae; genus Glebionis; species Glebionis coronaria. Next base: position 265,180 of record JANFOE010001159.1, read on the forward strand.
TCTTGCTTTCTTCACGTTTTCTCGACTCGACTTTAATTCTTCGTCTTTGTCGTCTCGGGATTTGAACTTGTCTTTTTTTTAATTTTCTTCTTCTATTAGACTTAAGTTCTTCGACTTCGTTAAAACTTCCGTCTTTAGACTTTTTCTTCGATAAATCTTCAGAATAGGCCTTGGACTTCCGTTCTTTTTGCACTCTTGATCTCTTGACTTCGTCTTTTCCCGTTTTCTTCGATAAAAGCCCGTGAAAGCCCGTGTTTTCTTCCTTTTTAATATCTTGGTCCTAAAACACAATAAAAACACAAACCACGCATAATTCCGACTTTTACGACATAAATCACACGTTTTGGTCTTGTTATTATTGGAAATAAGTGGTAAAAGGATAAGTGTTTTCACACTTATTAAATTCCCTACACTTGACCATTGCAATGCCCTCATGCAATGCATTAATTTTAAAGCACGGTTTACATTTTCCATCATAAATAACCCACCTTGGCCTTTATTAAATACTAAACATAAAAGATAGAAATAAGTAAAGAAATTAAGAACTTACATTGGGTTTTGGCAGCCATGAACGTTTATCATCCTCAAGTTTCACGTTCCCCATACTAAGCTTAAAAACGAGATCATTGTTATTATAAGTTAGCAAACTATCACGAACTCATGTGGGCCAATTATTCACTTAGACTCCCTTATTCCTAGGTGTATCTCTTATATTTTATTTTTGTCTTGAATGATCACGAGGATGCATTGTTTGACTTATTTCGATAGTTATTTAGTCCGAAAATAAGGTGAATGATTTAATCAATAGTTAGCTAAAGGACCAAATCTTTTAAAACTGCTTCTCGGGATATCAGAAAGTTCATATCTTGGCATAACTTGGTTCGCGATTTGAGACCTTTCTCGGGCCGATATTTGGCAGCGACTTCATACTTCGAATCTTCGAGAGACGTTCTTGAAATTATGGTCTTCTCTTCATAATAGGAATTTCTTCACTTGAAGTTTTTGAGAGATTCTTCATCTTTAGACCACGACTTCTTCATTTTTCTCCAATCTTTATTTTGGACTTTGATATACAACGATCCGCCTCCTTTTAGGACTTGGATCTATTTATCCTCATACCTTGTTAGGGTCTTTTCGGATAGACTTCTCCATGACTTTTGGGGAGTTCTTGCTTTTCGTCGTGTGTCTTGATCCTTCTTATAGATTTTCGATAAATGATTCTTCACATCACTTTTGGATCTTTAGCAACAAAATGTAGCCCTCATGCCTTGTTAGGGCCTTTTTGGACTCGCCAATCTTCGCGCCCCGCTTCATAAGTTATGCCTTGTCTATGAACTCTCGTCATTACCGAGCAACTTTTAAACGATCTGGGGCTAGAAGCTAAGTAACCTTTTAAATCGTACAACCTTATTTATTAGCAGATTAATTTATTAACAAGCGGAGGGAGAATAGGCTCATAATTAACTCACATAAATTTACGAAAGAATACCGAACTTATAATTGGCTCTATCATCTCTCGTTCTCCACAGTTTAAAATCTCAAGGAATGAGACTCGTGGATGCTTAGCCTATTAAATCAAAGTTTTGGGTTTTCGAGTCGCCTATAGGATCTTGCAAATTCTTAGACTTTTTCAAGTTTAGAAATTACGTTTTAAAGTTCCCTTGATAAACGACTCTCTAGGATCAATTATAGGAACTTGCGAAAAGTTCTTGTTCTTAACCCGTGAGAGTTAAGACTTTCGCGTTTTATAGCTCCCTATATAAAAGCCTAGCAAAACTTGACTTAAACACGTTAAGGATACTAGCTAGAGTAAACTTAGGCAAGTAAACTCGGGTTGAGTCAAGATGTTCACGACTAAGAAAAATCTAAAACCACTTTATTAAAAATTTATTCTAGCAAAGGAAACATAACAAAGGCAAATACAACTATACAACTAGGCCAAAATAGATTAAAAATTTTGAAAAATGTCGAAAAATCAAATTTTCCGGTTAAAATGAGGGCAAATTCATGGAAAAGACCACTTACTTCGATAGAAGTCCCCCCTACACTTGAGATAAACATTGTCCTCAGTGTTTAAGTATGTGGGAGTAAACTCCCCTACACTTAGGACAGTGTGCACTTTGTTTAAATCTTGCTAAGGAAAGGACAACTAAAGTGAATTCAATGTGAACATATAGAATATGAAATATTGAATCACAAGAGTTTAGGATAGAACCGGGAAGATAGGAAACACGGTATCACGGTTCGTCAAAAGTCATCAAGATGCTTTCTGAAGCTTTAATCCCTGCACAGCACAAGAAACAAGACAACAAACATATGCGGGGCTCCCCCTACACTTATTGTAAAAGCAGTAAAAGATAGAACACGGGTTGCCTCCCAAGAAGCGCTTGTTTTTGTTCACCGAGTCATGAGCCTGACTCGACCCAATTTTAGTTCATGGGGAACATGGTGAGGGATGGAATCATCTCCTGTGAGATGTCCTCACCAAAGTACAGCTTCAAACGCTGGCCATTCACCTTGAAATTGGGCCCATTCGGCTGAGAAAGCTCAATGGTCCCATACGGAAAGACTTTGGTGACGGTGAATGGACCAGTCCAGCGGCTCTTCAACTTGCCAGAGAAGATCTTCAATCGAGAGTTAAAGAGTAAGACTTGATCACCAACGTGGAACTCTCGGTTCTTGATTTTAGCATCGTGGATCATCTTCGTCTTCTCCTTGTAGATCAGCGAGTTCTCATAAGCTTCATTCCTCAGTTCATTTAGCTCGTTGAGTTGAACCTTGCGATGATCACCGGCTTTGATGATGTCGAAGTTAGCCCACTTCAAGGCCCAGTGCGCCTTGTGTTCCAGCTCGATGGGTAGGTGGCAGGCTTTCCCGTACACAAGACGATAAGGTGTACAACCGATCGGGGTCTTGTAAGCAGTACGGAAAGCCCACAGAGCATCATCTAACTTATCGGCCCACGCGGCACGATGCTCTCCCACAGTACGCTCCAAAATTCTCTTCAAGCCACGATTGGAAATTTCGGCTTGTCCATTAGTTTGGGGATGATAGGCGGTGGAAAGACGGTGATTGACACAATACTTTGCCATGACTCGTGCAAATTGATCGTTGCAAAAATGAGTCCCGCGGTCACTGATGATAGCACGAGGAACGCCAAATCGAGCGAAAAGCTGCTTCAAAAAGTTCACAACCACCCTCGCATCATTCGTAGGAAGAGCCTTAGCTTCAACCCATTTAGAGACGTAGTCAACGGCGACGAGGATGTACTTGTTCCCTTTGGATGATGGAAATGGCCCCATAAAGTCGATACCACATACATCAAAGATTTCACATTCTTGTATGAAATTTTGAGGCATCTCATCTTTATGTGTGATCTTGCCTTGACGTTGGCAAGCATCACAATGCTTAACCATTTATTGAGCGTCACGATAAATGGTGGGCCAGTAGAATCCAGAATCAAACACTTTCTTAGCGGTGTAGTTGGGACCAAAGTGACCACCGGTGGGTCCTTTGTGGCAAGCTTGGAGGATGTCAAAAGCTGCCGGTCCGTCAACACAACGACGAATAATCAGATCAGCACACTGTTTGAATAGATAAGGGTCATCCCAAAAGTAAGTCTTAACATCATTCAAGAACTTCTTCTTTTGTTGGGATGTTAACCCTTGGATGAGAATACCACCCGCTAAGTAGTTTGCAATGTCCGCAAACCACGGGGTGCCATCAAGATTGAGATTTATAGACATTAGAGTCTCCAGGGGGAAAGAGTCATTGATCTCTTTGTTTGGATGATCCCCCTGATATGGATCCTCAAGTTGACTCAGATGATCCGCGGCCAGGTTTTCGGCTCCCTTCTTGTCACGAATTTCAATGTTGAATTCTTGAAGGAGTAAAACCCAGCGAAGAAGTCTTGGCTTAGAATCGTTCTTAGTCATCAAGTACTTCAACGCGGAATGGTCCGTGTATACGATGGTGGTAGATAAAACAAGATAGGGGCGAAATTTCTCAAAAGCATAGACAACAGCTAAAAGCTCTTTTTCGGTTGTCGTATAATGCAATTGAGCCCCCGTCATTGTTTTGCTAGCGTAGTGGATTGGTTGGAAGTGTTTATTCACTCGTTGGCCTAAAACCGCACCAATAGCAAAGTCGCTAGCATCGCACATCAATTCAAAGGGCAGCTCCCAATTAGGGGTGACCAAGACCGGTGCCTTAGTTAGCTTGTCCTTAAGAAGATGGAAGGCTTCGAAACACTCTTTAGAAAAGATAAAAGGAGTATCTTTTTCCAAGAGGTGGGTCATCGGGCGAGCGATTTTAGAGAAATCCTGAATGAATCGACGATAGAAGCCCGCATGACCCAAAAAACTTCTCACACCCTTCACGGTTGAAGGTGGAGGTAATTTGGCTATGACATCTACTTTAGCACGGTCGACTTCAAGACCGGCTTTAGAGATTTTGTGTCCTAGCACAATGCCTTCTTTTACCATAAAATGGCATTTTTCCCAATTCAGAACAAGGCGAGTGTCTTCGCACCGCTTAAGCATACGTTCCAAATTGGCAAGGCAAGCAGAGAAGGAATCCCCGAAGACCGAGAAATCATCCATGAAGACTTCCATGGTTTGCTCAACCATATCATGGAAGATAGCCAACATGCACCTTTGGAAAGTCCCGGGGGCATTGCATAAGCCAAAAGGCATTCTTTTTTAAGCAAATGTGCCGTAGGGACAAGTGAATGTTGTCTTCTCTTGATCTTGGAGATCGATGGGTATTTGGAAATAACCCGAGAAACCATCCAGAAAGCAGTAATATTCATTACCCGCTAAACGTTCAAGCATTTGGTCCATAAAAGGTAGGGGGAAATGATCCTTTCTCGTGGCATCATTGAGTTTGCGGTAGTCTAGACAAACTCTCCACCCAGTAACGAGACGGGTAGGAATTAACTCGTTGTTTGCATTGGGCACAACGGTGATTCCGCCTTTCTTAGGCACACAATGGACTGGACTAACCCACGGTGAATCTGAAATAGGGTAAATCATACCCGCATCAAGAAGTTTGATAACCTCTTTTTTGATGACTTCATGTATTTTGGGATTCACCCTTCGTTGGCTTTGAATGGTGGGCTTAAAGTCGTCCTCCATGAGAATTTTATGTGTGCAAAAGTGAGGATCAATTCCACGGATGTCGGAGATTTTCCAAGCGATAGCTCTTTTATGCTTCTGCAAAACAGCGACAAGGCGTTCTTTTTCGTCTTCTTTCAGATCCTTTGCGATGATGACCGGTAGCTGCTCGTCGTCTTCTAGGAAAACGTACTCAAGATGAGGAGGTAGTTCCTTAAGCTCGAGAGTAGGAGGATCCTCAATAGATGGTGAAACTAACGATGGATCATCATTAATCACCTCTTTAGGAGCAGGAGGAGAGAACGGGTCCTCATTGAGAAGTCTCTCAATAGTACGAATGTCTTCATCCCAATTGGTGGACAAATTATCATACTTAATATCGAGAGGACCCAAGCTAGCTTCGAAATCATCCAAGTCACTTTCTCCGAAAGGAGTCAATGCTGGAGCAATTGAGGCAACGGTCTCAACATGGGGTAGAGAAGGAGTACTTTTGCAAGCATCATGAAAATGTTCTTCACAAGCCTCATCGAGAACATCAATAGCATTAACTCTCTCATACGAATAAGGTTGCTTAGAAATCTTACCCATGTTGAAGACAATTTTATCGTCACCAACTCTCATGATTATTTCGCCCGCGGCTACATCAATGAGAGTGCGACCGGTCCTCAGAAATGGACGTCCAACGATTAATGGAACACGGGGATCCATCTCGTAGTCAACGACAACAAAATCCGCCGGGAAGGTGAATTTGTCAACGCCAACAAAGACATCTTCGGCGATCCCCACTGGATAAGCAACCGTACGGTTGGCTAATTCCAAAGTCATTTTAGTGGGGACTAGCTCGGGGAGAGATAATTGCTTCCAAACGCTTAAGGGCATTAAGTTTATACTGGCACCTAGATCGGCTAGGGCCATGCAATTTTCTACTCCTGGGAAGTTGCAAGGAATCAAGAAGCGACCCGGATCACCAAGTTTGGTGGGCAATTGCCTTAATAGCACTGCGGAGCAATTCTCATTAAGGTGGGTCTGAGCAATGTCAAGAAGCTTTTCTTTATCACTTAGAAAATCTTTAAACATCTTAGCGTATTTGGGCATGTGAGCGAGAGCCTCGGCAAAGGAGATGTTAAAATTCAATTGTTTAAACATTTTTAGGAAGTTTGAAACCTGAATATCATCCTTGCTCTTTTGCTTCTCTTTCCTCAACCTTGAAGGATAAGGTATATTGGATGAAGAAGAAGGCTTTAAGGGAGTAGGATCACTCACAACCACGGGTGGTGGGGAAATGGGGATAGAAGGTGAAGGAGGTGGGGAAAGTTGCTCTTTTTCCTTGTTCACAATCACCGGTGGAGGTGTAGGAAGCTCGGGTTCCATATAACCTTTTCCACTACGAGTGGTGATTGCTTTCATCTCCCCTCTTGGATTAGCAACGGTATTACTCGGAAGAGTACCCGAAGAAGAGGGTTGATTACTTTGGATGAGCGAACCAATCATATCACGAAGGTGAAGAGCTTGATTGTTGAAAGAGTTTTGCATGTTGGCATTAATATCATTGCTGTGTTTGGCCATGTCATTCCTTAGCTCGGCTCGAATATCGCTCCCTTGTTTCACCATGTCATTCTTCAAGTTGACAAATTGACTCTGAAGATTCTTTACCATCTCACGATTAGTCTTCATGAACGTCTCGACGTCTGGACTTACTGCCATCGGTTGATTGAGAGGTGGAGCTTGGTAAGCTTGAGAATTTCCTTGAGTTGGGTATGGGTTTCTTTGGGATTGATACTGATTGTTTGCACGAGGTTGGGATTGATTGTTCCGGTTGTAGCTTTGTTGTTGGTTTTGGTTTGCAGGAGGGAAACCGGGAGGAGCAAGATAATTGTTGGAACGATAACTTAGCAAGCCACGGTCTCCTTGAGGGCGAGCTTGATAGCCTCCCGTAGGATAAGTACCATAAGCTGCGTTAACGTCTTCAGAATAATTGCCGTGAGTAGAAGGACACTCATTGTAGGAATGAGGACCACCACATGTGTCGCAAGAGATAACAACGGCTTTAGCTTGTTGAGTTTGGTTAGAAGTCAAAATTTGGAGACTTTTGTTAATATCGAGAATAGCACGTTCCAAAATAGACGGGTTGGTGGTGGAAGAAGTAGATGAAACATTGACTCTCTGATTAGATCTTGAGGATGCGGAAGAATCCCAATTCTTGTGGTGAGTAGTCATGTTTTCAATCAACTCTCGACACTCCTCCGGTCTCCTTTTCATAAAAGTACCACCGGCGGCGGCATTGATCGTGTCACGATCACGAAAGGTGAGACCATTGTAGAAGGTGTCAATGAGAGTGACGGGGAGCATATTGTGATTAGGACAGCGGTCGATCAAATCATTGTAACGTTCCCAAGCATCGAAAAGCGATTCATCATTCTCTTGCATAAATCCACTGATTTGGTTACGAAGGCTAGTGACCATGGATGGGGGAAAGTAGCGCGATAAAAAGCGTTGAGTCATGTCGTTCCACGTATGAATAGAATTCTTAGGAAGACGGTCAAACCATTTTTCGGCGTGGTGAGAAAGCGAGTGTGGAAAAAGTTGAAGGCGAAGGTCATCCATAGAAACACCGGAGCACTTCATGCTTTGGGTCATGGTAATGAATTTGTCGAGGTGTTTGTTGGCATCATCATTCGGAATTCCACGAAACGGGTTCGTTTGCACTTGCTGGATCATGTGATGCTTCAACGAAAACTCCTGAGCCGTGACGTGCATTGGCGCAATCGGGCCTCCGCGTCCGTTCATGGTGGGTTGGCACAATTCCTCCATTGTTCGTAAATCAGGTAAAAGGACATTGTTGTTGTTGTTGTTATGGTTGTTATTCAAATTATTTTGAGGTGGGTGATTATTGTTGTTGTTAACACCAGCCATATCTAAATCTTCACGATTCTCGGGCTCAGAATAGTTTGTAGATCTAGTACGCATGCACCTGCAGAAGAAAAATATACACAAAGAATATCTATATAATCTTTTTGGTTTTTATAGGTTTTTTAATGTTTTTGTATTTTTGAAGAGTTTTATATTGTTTAGGGATTTTTGGAAATTTTTAGCAATGAAAATAACGTTCAAAGAACGGATCCCAAAATTCAATGCGTCTCTCACTAGAAACCGTTTATCTTAACGAAAAGAGCCGGCAGCGGCGCCATTTAATACTTGGGATTTTACCCCAAAGTATCAAAGTTCGTTATAGTTCCGAATCTTTTCGAATTGAAAACCGGTCTTAAGTGTGACTCAATCGTCTTTTGGTGAATCAAGAGAATGGTTGGTTTGTTTTAAATTATTTGCGAGTAATTAAAGTGTCGTTTAGTAAAGTGGAAGAATAAAGATGAATATTATAAGTGACGAATAAAAATGGATGCATATAAACTTAAAGGTGAAATGGAAAAGAGCTAACTCACTAAATAAAGCTAACACTTGGAAAATTTTCAGAAAATTAAAAGTACTATAAGAAAGTGATATCGAAAGAAACCAAAACAAGCCAAGAAGGCCCCCGATCGGAATGTTTTCCGATCGGATGGTCGGAATATGGTGGAAGAGTGGTAGCAATCGGAATGTAACAAATGCTGACAAATCGGAATACTACTCGAAGTCTCAATCGGAATATAGGACAATGCCGTACCGTCGGAATACGCAAAACAAATGCACCCAATCGGAAAGCTAAATCAATACAGCCAATCGGAATGGACAATTAGTCCTTGATCGGAATAGAGGAAAGAGGTAACACAATCGGAATGTTCACAATCACTCCAATCGGAATACGGAGAAGTGATACCGTCGGAATGTGGAAGATGGAGTCCTGTCGGAATATGCACCAATCGGAAAGGGGTTTTACCACCCTTTCCGAAAATAATGGGAAACGGTTAGGAGGGGACACCCGGTCGGAACAGGCCAATCGGAAAGGGGCTTTACCACCCTTTCCGAAATTTGAGGAAATGAGAAAAGCTAGGTGATAAGCTAAAATTCTAAGCTAACACCCGAAACTTATCAATCCAAATAATCAATCGAATCAAATTAGCACTTTAATCAACTTATCTAACTCGAAATCAAGCAACTTTTTAGATCAAACAATAAAAACATAAACTTCTTAATAAAACTTTTAATGATAAAAATAAGCTAATCATAAAAGTAAGCCAATAAGCACAAAAGTCTTAAAGCTTAATCAAATGAAAACTTATAAAATGATCAAAAGATTAACTTTTTAGCATGAAATCAATTAGAACAACACGGATCACATGATAATCATACCAAAATCAATCTTAAATCAAAGAAAAGTAGAATGAGATTAAGAAATAAAAGCTTAAAATAGAACTTTGATTAATGAAATAAGCAATACAAAGATGTTTAATCTTGAAAAATTAAAAGAAAAAGATGAACTAGTGAGAGAAAGTTTAAGACTTTCTCTCTCTAAAAACTAAAAAGTGAAAAATTAACTAAAAATCTAACTCCCCTCCTAATGACTATTAGGAGGGTATTTATAGGGAAGGAGTGCATGTGTTGCATCTTCTCTCTTGCTTTCTTCACGTTTTCTCGACTCGACTTTAATTCTTCGTCTTTGTCGTCTCGGGATTTGAACTTGTCTTTTTTTTAATTTTCTTCTTCTATTAGACTTAAGTTCTTCGACTTCGTTAAAACTTCCGTCTTTAGACATTTTCTTCGATAAATCTTCAGAATAGGCCTTGGACTTCCGTTCTTTTTGCACTCTTGATCTCTTGACTTCGTCTTTTCCCGTTTTCTTCGATAAAAGCCCGTGAAAGCCCGTGTTTTCTTCCTTTTTAATATCTTGGTCCTAAAACACAATAAAAACACAAACCACGCATAATTCCGACTTTTACGACATAAATCACACGTTTTGGTCTTGTTATTATTGGAAATAAGTGGTAAAAGGATAAGTGTTTTCACACTTATTATGAAGCTAGGGAACAAGTTTACCTTGAGGATGAGAAGCAAAGGGCCTTATCTTGCTCTTCGTCTAGAACCGAGAAAGACGTTTAGGTTAGAACATTCCATGGTTTAACTAAGAGTATGATTACATATTTTATACAGTAATAAAATAAATATTTGACTTGAGCTCTTAACATGAAAATCAAACATTACTTACCGTGACGGAAAACTTGCTAGTTGGTCATATATGCACCTGAACTTAAATGATGCTCGCTTACTCATAATGGCTAGAATTGTAGCATTATACCACGTTTACCCAAACTCAGATAAAAAAAATTTCGAATTTATTACAATATTTACTTAACCAATTTCGTCACTTATTTGGGTCACATATCAAGCTCTCTTGCCACCAACTGAAGTTTTACTATTTGTCAATACATGCTCATCACCCTATTGCAGTTTATGTATGTAGACTATTTACAAGTGCAAATCATTTGTATCTAGACACGCTCATAATTATTAGAGTAGCAAAAAGAGGTCAGCAGTGAAAGTTATCTCATTTGTATCGGGTAAAATTCGAGCTAAATTTCTCATTTACCTTGATTTGATATGGCGGAATCAATAACATTTTCTATGGACAAGATTTACAAAAGGTTGGTTTTGGGGTTTTTTCGCCAAGTTGTAGGTGTCGCATGTCGAAATAGCGGATTCGGCGTTACATGAAATGTAACCCATTGTTTTGTTACTTAAAGGGTGCAACAACAATGTGAGTAACGTAATGAAATTTATTCATGAGTTTGTAATTGAATAAATGAAAGTATGAAGAGGTTAAAGAGAGAGGTGAGTGGTTGAGGCTGTAAAGTCATGGTGGTGGAAGCTACAATGAAAAAAAAATGAGAAAATGAAAAAATTAGCCGCCTTGAATTACCGAACATTGTGACCGCCTCTACTACTATTCTCCTCCTACGTTCTTCTTTCTTTTAGGTAGGGTGTCATTCGGTTCGGTTCTCGGGTTGTTCGGTTTATTCGGTTCGGGTTATTCGGTTATTTTTTTTCTGGGTCAACCCGAAAACCGAACCGAACCGAAATAGATTTCAACCGAACCGAACCGAAAACCGAATTTGAATTCGGTTCGGTTTTCGGGTTGACCCGAATAACCCGAATTTTCTGAATTTTTCAAAAAGAATATATAATTATATAAATATTTAGAAAAAAAAGGTTATTTCAAGTATAAAATGATATTTTTATATTAAAATTATGTTTTAATAACTAGTTTGCATATATTAGGATTAAATTAAATTTTAATAACTATTATATATATAAATTTATAAAAAAATATATATATATTTATAAAATTTCGGTTTTCGGTTTGGTTCTCGGGTCCGACGGCCAAACCCATACCCAACCCGAAAACCGTATTTGTAGTTCGGTCGGTTCGGTTATGACCCAAAACCCGAATTCTATTTTCGGTTCGGTTCTAGTTCGGGTTCAGTTTGGTTCGGTTTTCGGTTTTTGTGGGTCAAACCCGAATTATGGACACCCCTACTTTTAGGTGATGTTTTTTAATTTGGAATAATGGTAATTAGATGTTTACTTAAACAATCCACTATTTTTACGGTGATGTTTTTAATTTGGCTAAAATGGTAATTAGATGTTTACTTAAAGAATCCACTGTTTTTTAATTTTGGCAAATGGAGGATGGCGCCAACGCATTCTTAAGAACAGCTCATGGACATGTTATTTTCATTGAAATTAAACTACAATGAGGCTCTTAATGTATAAGAATACTTTTAGTATTGAAATCACACGTTTTTTAATTTATTTCTTTTTTTTAGTTACGGGCCACACATGGTGAACTGCAGCAGCTGTAGTTCTACATACAAAATTGTAAATGCACTTGAAGTGTCTCTTAGTAGGCGTGCAGACGAGTCGCCTTCATCATGGGGACACTGATATGATATTCCGCTGATGGTGAATGGTGTAGGCATGAAAAAGAGTTCTCCAAATCATCCCCTACATGGTAAATGTGTTTACCTTTTCTGCTATAGTTAAGATTCAACTAATCTATCAGCTCAATAGTCATAGGTGGTTCAATTATTAGGTTCACTTGACAACTATCTCACAAGCTCAAATCATAAAATAAGTTGATTATTATGCTGTTGATTATTATGCTTTGACTGAAAATTCAAACTAACCTTCTATCTCACGAGCTCTATTAAACATAGAAACATGGCAATGACAAAAAGTCTTATGGTTGCAGTCACATGCCATAATACCAATGATGCACATGCTCTGAAAGAAATCGATGTTGGGTTATCCATGGGGATTCAAGGTACCGAGATGGCCAAGGAAACCTATGATATAATTTGATTATTATGCTTCTTTTGTCATGGCGCTGATGTGGTTTCTTTTGTCAGTTTCATTTGTATGTTCTTTATCATCTATATCTTTGTTTCGTGGTGGTTCAGATTTGCAAGATATCCTCCCGGACATGCCGAACAAATCGGGTATGTGTGCAACTTTTGTATTTGTTTTTTTTTTGCTTTGTTGAAACAATTTTTATATACTAAGATGTCATCTTTTATAGGAGTTGATATGCTTTTGAGATTACAACACAATCACATGTATATACTTAGTGACTCTAGCATAACTATCCCTCTTTGCTTCAAATCTTTCTAAGGTACCCTTCATCACTCTTTATAATCTGTTATGCTATTTTAAAAAGTTCAGATAGTTTTCATCAAAAAAAAGTTCAGATAGTAAATAAAACATCATATGGTAACTGAATTATTATCACTATCTTTGACTTGCAATAATATTTCTCCTCTTCTCATTCATGCTGATGTAGCGTGAAAAAACAAAGTAACAAAGATAAGTAATTGAATCTGTTGATTCACAAAGAATACCAGAAACAACTCTTCCAACTATCGTTGATTCAAAAGAATACCGATAATCAGGGAAAATCAACAATCGTTGATTCAACGAATACCCGATTATTAAGAGAATCTTAGCAAACTGCCAAGAACTAAGCAAAAGCTTTCATTATAAAAAACTCAGAGATGTCTCACACAGAAAAAAAAGAAGTATACTTATAGGAAAAGTAGAATAACCTAAATAAAGATTGGACACTACTTTTCTATTTTCCTAAACAAAAATAAGAAACAAAATACAATAAAATAAGTAAATGATATTTTTTTATTTGTGTTCCCTGCATCATTCTCCTCTTCTTTTGAAAAAACTCGTCCTCGAGTTTGCAACACTCGTCCCTTGTTTTCGTAGCATCCAAGTTTGCATCCTTTGCATCAAGTTTCCTTTCTTTAAAATGACTCGACCTCGAACCTTGATCGTCTTAAAATTCAACTTATCGACCATGATATTTTGGATCATTGAAAAATAAATATTATTAGCCACAACTACGATGTTTTGAATGTTGTCTTCTTCCCCACCAAATCCTTCTTTCTCGATAAATCCTTCTTCTTTCTCAATAACATATTCAATATTTGTATCATAAACTAGCATCGATTCTTCTTCATATTCATCAAATATGGGAGGTCCATCATAATCATCACTAGTCGCACCATAATCTTCCCATTCATCGGAAGATGAACCATCAACCTCAAAAAACGGATATTCTAACATCTTAATCAGTAATTGAATCTGTTGATTCACAAAGAATACCAGAAACAACTCTTCCAACTATCGTTGATTCAAAAGAATACCGATAATCAGGCAAAATCAACAATCGTTGATTCAACGAATACCCGATTATTAAGAGAATCTTAGCAAACTGCCAAGAACTAAGCAAAAGCTTTCATTATAAAAAACTCAGAGATGTCTCACACAGAAAAAAAAGAAGTATACTTATAGGAAAAGTAGAATAACCTAAATAAAGATTGGACACTACTTTCCTATTTTCCTAAACAAAAATAAGAAACAAAATAAAACAAAAAAAGTAAATGATATTTTTTTATTTATGTTCCCTGCATCACATGCTGCCTAGGAGACCCGTTGTTAATGCCCTTGCTGGAAGTGACCCCTCTTTCGTCCACATAGCAAAACTTATTCGAGAATTTAATGCTACACATCTGCTACGAAAATGGATGCTCTTGATTATGAGGCTGGGGGGAGTGGGGGATTAATCCCACTCGTGAGTCCTAAGTGGCAAAACTCACCCCAAGAACCCTACCATAACCCACGCGTGGGTTACTATTCCAAAACCACTACTTGTCACTTACTCACTCCTGTGAGTTTTACAAGTGGTGGGCCCCACTGTTTTTTTAATTATTTTTTTAATAGGTTGTGAGTGGGGATTATTTAGTGGGGTATTTAATGGGGTATATTTTATATAAAATAAAGGTGAGGTGGAGGTGAGTTTTTTTTTCCTTAAGAACCTTGAAAGGTGAGTTGTGGGTGAGTTGAGGTGACGGTGGGTTTTTTTGGTTACCACTCCCCCTAGCCTGATATCATAAACAATGCTTACAATAAAATCAATATTAAATTCTTTGGTCATATTTTGGTCATGCTAATTTACGTGAATTAGAGGAGATTCTAATGGTGCACAAACTGCACATGCTACCGACATATATTTATTTGTAATACTACTAATTCTCACTTTCCTGCAAATGGTGTTTCTAATGTTCAAAGTGTTGTTGCATTGTTCGCTTGCACTTTATGTAGGGTGATATAGTTTAAGAATCAACCAATCCACCTTCAGGATTGTAAATTAGTTGGCGGAAATCCATGTTCTAATAAAGTCAATTTTGTTGAGCATATTGGCACGTTCTTAGAAGCTTTGACCAAATGTGGAGCAGTTTTATACTACCTCCGTCCCAAAATAATTGTCCACATTTGACTTTTAAAGTCTTGTTTGTGTAACTTTGACCCTAATTATATTTAGGTGTGTTATATAATACTTGATGCAAAATATATGAATGGATAGAGTTTTACATGTATTTTCATTTGGTATAAATTTTATCAAGTATTACGTAATACAAATAAATATCTTTACGGTCAAAGTTTTAGAAAAAAGACCGAAAAAGTCAAACGTGGACAATTATTTTGGGACGGAGGGAGTATTATTCTTACAAGTAACTAATATGTAAAGCAGAACTGCATACCTTGCTATAAATATTTTCTATCAGCTATATTACACATTGGTATCATTTTTTGTACATTATATTAGTAGTTTGGTAAAATGATAACACAAGGATGGAACTGAGACAGTTCAGATCTTAGGAAGTGAATTAGTCAAAAATAATTTTCTTGCCATCGGCCAGTCTTTCTTAAAATGACAGCATCTAACTATACGTTCATGGTATTACAAAGAGCATAGTATGTATGTTCTAAATTTACAAGTAAATTAATTATTCTCAAGAAGGTGTTTGGATTGCATTTTAGGAGTGATTATAGGACACAAGAATATGGGATGTTATTTGCACACTCTTTTAAAAAATTGTTTGTGATGACATATATATTTTTAAATCATGCATGTTAATCCATATCATGCAAAAAGGGTATAAATGTCCATACACAATATTTTTTAGTGTCTCAATTAATAAAAGAAGTGTACAAATCATCTTCCTAAGAAGATACTCTTTTTGGCAAACCATTATTTCAAACGCAATACAAAACACACCCTAAAGTTTTACTTATTTTTTTGTAACTCCTACCGAGGTAAATGATATTTTGCAAATATGGTCATTAAGAAAATTTGCTAAAATCAACCAACTGGCTTATCTCAGTTGGTCATTAAGGTTCCACTAGGCGGTTATTTTGGAGGAGTTTTTTTGGAGGTCTTGAGTTTAAGACTTGCCAAGGGATTTTCAGGGGAAGCGGATAAAGAGTCTAACATAACTAGGTGAGGTTTCGAAGAAGATATTCTTCCGCTTGGATGTTATTGCACGACTCGACTCACTAACCACTAACATTTGTCGTTTTAAACAAAAAAAATTGCTAAATTATTTATGAAGTATGATAACTTGACGACCCTCATCATGAGTTTACTAATTACTTATCACTTGTGTATCAGTCTGTAGAGATATATACATCTATCTTGGATTGCATTTTCCATAAAGAAATTAAAACTAAAGTTATAGATTCCGCTCATGCATCGTTTCTTGAAGTTGCCTCGACCGAATAAACGAGTCATGATAAAACAACAAATATTTTATACGAGTAAGCATTATACAATAAACAAACAATTTAAGTATTTATAATCATATTCTTGGTACATTTATGATCATTGTCAATGTTTGAAACTCGAGTCACTGGGTCCATCTCATCCTGGGTTGACCCGGATCACCTAGTTTAAAAAAAATACTATCTCCGTCTTATATTAAGTGTCCATTATAGAATATTCTAAGTCTTTTTTCTTGAACTTTGACCATAAATATTTGTATTTGTGTTATGTAATTGTTGATGAAAGTTATATGAATAGGTTCAGTTTTAAAATGTATTTTCATTGGTATAATTTTCTGCAAGTATTATATAACACACATAAAAATATTTACAGTCAAAATAAGATAATAAAGATTTTTAAAAATTCAAACTAGACACTTATTATGGGACAGAGGGAGTATATTTTTTCATATATTTAATAATTAACAAAAATTATATATAAAAACCATAAAAACTTTCGTATTATTAAAAATATAAATTGTTTACAAACTAATATAATATGTAAAAATAAAATTCTATCGCAAATACGTAAAATTTACACATTTTCTAAAAAATAATCCGAAAAATTTGAAACCCGCTCAGGTCTCAAGAACCCGGTTGACCTAAGTCACCCCAAACCCAAAGATCTAGCCGGGTTTCAAAAATGTGAAACCGAGTCAATATAACCCGTTTATCGGTCGAAACCGGATCAACCGGTTTAGGAAGGGACCGATAAGCAGTAAAAATAAAAATTAAAATAAAAAATTAAAAAAAAATAATAAAAAAATAAAATAAAATTTGTCAATAAAATAAAAATAAAGAATAAAATAAAAATAAAAAATTTTATTTAGGAGTTTTTTTTCCAATAAAATAAAAATAAAGAATGCAAAAGGAAGGGACCGATAAGCGGTAAAAGATCAAAAATTTATTCTTTTGTACATGTACATCGTTCGTTTTAGACATTTGTTCAATAGGCCTGTTTGATTTATAATTTGACTATTAAGGTCTAACAAACGATTTGATTAGACATGACACTATTCTTTTTTAGCTTCTACAAATTTTTTCAAGACTATAATAACCGTGAAGCTAAGCCTAAAGCATAGTATGTTCCAGTTCTCAAACGCGTATATTTGATGCTAGGTGCGTCTTTCGGCTCAACAGCAAAAGGTGAGAACTTGGACGAGGACACTAATGATAATGATGCACAAGGAACATGATGTTAATGGAGATTTGGTCGATATAAAAACCCTTAGTTTTGACGATGTGAATAGTGCTATGAAGTTACAGAAATCACAATTTAGATATTATGAAGAAATTTGAGGATGTTTTTTAGAAAGACCAGATATGTCATATCAAGACATGATTTTGTCTTACGCTTTTAGAGAATCGGAAGACAAGGTAAGAAATATATACTTGATTGTGACAACCCGTCAATTTCAGGTCGTTATTTTAATCTCGACTATTACGTATTACGTGTTTACTTTAATGAGAATTTAAAATTTATCAACTAACCGAGAAGGTTATGACTTGAAACTAGCGAAAAAAATGTCGATTAGATGAAAACCGGCAAGGAATACGTTAGGTATCGATATTATATTCTCAATTTATCATAAAAATGATTTTTATTATATTTAATCTTTATTTCTCGTGTTTTACGTTTTAACGAATGACGAGAACTATTAGTAATCGCGATACCGACGGATGCCCAAAAATTTACGTTTTATTTTTGAATGTCTCGGTATTTAATATTTTCGATGTTTTCGATTTAATTGCGTTTTAAGTCGTGTCGTAGCTTTGTTATTATATTTTGAAGCATTTTAACTTTCGAAAAGTATTTTTACGAAACCCGAGCCCCGTAAATATTTTTCAAAATATACAATTTACATTTTCTACCTTGTAAACTATTTAATTTTATTTTGGGACCAAAACTATGCAAAATTGGCAAAACCTACCCCACTACCCCACTATATATTAAAATTCCACTAACTAATTTTTAATAAACAATTCATTTAACAAAAAAAATCAATCTCTCTCTTTTCTTCCATTTTGGCCGTCCACCCTCCCCATCAAGTCCATCAAATTTTTTTGATTTCTACTTTGAATCAAGCAAATCTAAAAGAAGACCCATCTTTGAAATTCAGCAAGCTTCAATTTGGTATAAATTTTTCCAACATGCATCCACTAATTTTTTCTTTTAAATTTTTGATGAAGAACATGTTGTTTGATCCATTTTTATGGTGAAACATGTGTTAATATTATTATATTCATAGTGGGATGTTGTTGCATGTTATTTATTTTAAGTGGGTTAATTTTTGGATGATCATTCTAGGGTGTTAGGAGTTAGATGGATGTGTTAGGATGATATTAGGATGATATTAGGAGTATAGAATTTGTTGGAATGGATTGAAAAATTGATTTGGTATGAGTTTTAACTAGTCATTTTAGACCAGTAGGTAAAAGGATATTTTTGGAAGTCTTAGGTCTGACTATGAAATGGGATGATGTGATATTGTTGTAGTAATCTTCAAGACGCTCGTTTTGCCGCTTGAATGAGCTTCTAACTCATTACGAGCGAAAAGTTATGCTAGTTTTAGTATTCGTGTACCGGGAGACGAGTATCGGCACAATCCGAAAATTGTTGTCGATATTTGGATCGAATCTCGGGGACTATAAAATGAGTTTTAAAAATGTTCAAGGACTGTTGTAAGTTGCTAAACCTCAGGTCATGAGTCTATTTTCAAACCCGAGTGTCGGTTTTGCAAACGGAATTATTTAGATAAGTCAAAATGGTTTTACAAGTCAAAGGCGTAAAACTGTCCGGTTTTTGTAACACAAAGATGTGTCGGGCAGAAGGTCTTAAAAGTAGTATTTTTGAATAAAACTTAAACTGAGTCTTATTCATATTATGTGTGAGTTTTTCACCAAGTTTCGTCGAAATCGGACAAGTCTAGATAGGTTAGATTGGTGTGTACATTTGGAGTGTACATGCTGATTGGTATTTTGGACACGTAGTTCAATACTTGTATGGCGTGAGTTGAGTATTCACTATTAGAAATGGTGACTTACTCAAGTGTTAAGTCATTATATAAATGACTTAGTTACTGGTCTGAGGGAAGTAAAATGATGGTTTGACTTGCGTTGACTTGGCGTCTTATGACGGGTCAATGTCGAGAGTGCAAGTGTTTAAAAGAATAGTGTTGAATAAAAGGGTATACAAGTACACTTATATTGTTAATAATTTTTTCGGGATTTTCATGGTTATATGAAATTGACTTCCGTATTATTTAAGTATTATTTATACTTGAGTCGTTTATTAACGAACGCGCCTTATTTGGTAGGTTGCGGTCTTCGTGTTTAACGGGCATCACAAATCGTCGGCAATCGTCACATAACTACTATCGTACCAAGGTGAGTCTATAGCCTCGCTTTAACATGTTTACTTGTTTTATAAAACCCGCGAGGGGGATAACATGCTTGTTTATTAAAATAAAAGGGGTACAACGAGAAGTTGTGGAAACCCTTATTATTGGAAAAGCATTTATTATAAATGAAGGGTACAACGAGAAGTTGTGGTAAACCCTCTTTCTTTTAAAATGGAACACAAAGGACCCGATTGTATGCTTAGATG